>CAIGRF010181305.1:9430-22777 GCA_903798235.1 Fraxinus ornus
GACTTCATAATATCATAATATTCAAATTCGAAATGCAGTGCACTATTTTTTAATGACATGATTTAATATTTTTCATTTTTGAAGTGATTCTACTAATTGTACTATGTTTTAATAATATATTTATTAACGAATTTAATATTTTCCTTAATTTAACGTAATTATTTATTTAGTAATTTATCTATTTCTAAAATAAATAATATTTCGAATAAATAAATTACTAATAATAAAAAAGAGAAGAAAATGATTAAACACTGTTCATTTGGTGTAATGATTAGAGATGAATTTTAATTTGGTGCAAGATTTGGTGTAAAATAGTGCAAATTTTGGTACAGAGATAGCCTTAAGTAAAAAAAACATTTATTGGATTTAGCTTCTAAACATTTAAGAATTATAATCTATGTATTGTTCACTTTTCACCCAAAGAAACAGATTAATAAAGACCCTTATCTCAATTTTTTTCCACCCTGAGAATTTTTCATGTCCATCCAATCAAATCCAATTGAGGAAGACATGTTAATTTATAGAGTAGCATACCTGGTAACCACGGAAAGCAGTCTGGATTCTGATAGCTGCCGCATCCTCTGATTTTCCAGTGAATTGAGTCGCTGTAGCAAGTCGAACGACCTTGGCAGCAGCCTGTGCAGCTGCTACAGCCGCTTCAGCTGCTGTAGCAGTAGCAACCGCAACAGAGTAAGCATGTTCTGTCTGCTCATTTTCCACTTCAGCCACTTTCACATCTTCCAAGGAAGGATGATGTACTTGGATAGTCTCCAGAATCGGAAAATCTGAAACTGAAGGCTTTTCTTTCCCAAACCATTTCTTTTTTGATTTACTTCCGTTCTGAAAGTTGTTATGTAATAAACATTAATCACTAATTCAAGAGCAATAATAAGCACACAGAAATCACAAATTTTCATTGGTTCACCCTCATTAAGAGAGCTACAAGCACTGATTTTTACTAAAAATTGAGAAGAAGTTTAAAAAAGAGATTTTGAGCCTCTTAGTCTGTGCATCTCTCTATTATTAAAAAATCCTCTCCCTCTAACATCCCCTGAGATTAAAATCAGATTTTTAATAAATTTTGATAAAAATTAATGAAATGTGTGGTTGAAAAGTTGTGGGCTATGAAATGTGTGGTTAAGATTTGAATTGGATTTTAATCCAAATCAAACCAGGGGTTAATATAAATATTAGGATAATCTAATACAATATATCGATATCCGATATACCCTATTATAAATGTTATGTGGATCCATAGTCGGATGGATAAGTTAAGAGTATAATTAGGTTCCACATAACCAACAAAAATATGAGAAAATATCAAATGCACATCTAAGTCATTGGCTCATCAACCCTCAGACCAAGTGAGTGCTTGGAGGGGATTAAAATTAGATTTTTAGAAGATTGTGAATTAAGCCCTGTTTGGTAAACCTTATTTTTTTCGTTCTCATTCTTCTACACATTTTCAACCACACATTCTTCAATAAAATAATATTTTACATCACATCAATAACTTTTCCTTCATTTTCAACCACACATTATCCATCAATATACTATTTTAGAATACATTCTTTCAAAATAATGTGGATCAAACACCCCCTAAGTTTTTGAAATGTGTGACTGAAAAGCCGTGGGACCATGAAAGATGTGGTGAAAATTGATTGTTTGACTTTGACTTAAATTAAAATATGATTTTAATCCGAAATAAAGATGCCGGAGTACACAACCCGAAGAAATTATGATGTACTTTGAGCAAACCTGGGCTTCCTTTTTCTTGGAATTGGGACTGAGGGCTTTCTTTACTGATGAAAGCCAGCTTCCTTTCTTCCCCATCTTTTTTTCATATATCGTCAATTCGTCCTATCCTGAAGTCAAAAAAAGAGGGGAGTGAAATATGCAAGCAATGAGTCTACCATATTTCTATACCATATACATTGCTACACAATTATGACATTATCATCTCAGAGCAACAGATATCTGAAGGGAAACAAACAATATTTCCAACAGATAAAATTTGAAGAAAAATCAATGATTTTTTCAGGATAATGGAGAAGCATATAATGTTAGCAACATGAATATCACATTTTTATGTTCACGTGAAAAATAAAGCAGAAAATTACCTAAAATGGGAGTTCTTCAGATCTCTGAGTACAAATTTTTTGCTAGTTTTTCCTCAACCTCAGAGTCTTAATTCAAATATCTGTACATAGAAACACAGAAATAGAACAACAGGGTTAATAATTTGGACCCATTTCTTAGTGCATTAGTTTGTTTGCTTATTTGTAGTGAGAAAAAGAAGAGAGGGAAACTTTCCAGATCTTGACACTGCACTGCACAGAACAGTTCAACGATGGGGGGAAGAACAGGGAAGAGTAATAACTGATTTTGCTAAGGGACCCCGACCTTTAAAGCTGGAGAGTGTAGGTCCCCACCTTAATTATCAGATTCCATATTTATTATTCGTTTTAGGTGCCTTTACTACTATAGTAATATTGCTTACTGTACACGGCACACCTTTTCTATAAAGCCTCCGTTTGACACGGATTAAAATATGATTTTTAATAAATTTTGATAAAAAATGATGAAATTTGTGGTTGAAAAATTATGGAATCCCTAAAATATGATGTTAATCAGTATCAAACGGGGGCAAAATAATATCTTGATTCTTAGCATAACGCGGCAAATACTTTCTGGGAGATAAATATTTCTTTTAATTAGGAAAATTTGCATATTTGGTCCCAACCTTTTAAAATGGCTAGATATTCTCACAATCTTTAAAAATAGCACCAGACATCGCCAACGTTTGAGAAAATATGCATGATAGGTCTCGAATAATAGAATATGTCCATTTAGGTTGGTAAGTTGTGTAAAAAGACAAAATTACCCCTCTAAATAAACGAAAAATAACCAAATGTGCATAACAAAGAGGTCATCTTCTCCTTTCATACCACACACGACAAATCACCAAAAGCTACAACCACCAACTCACCAACCACTGTTATAACCACACACTCCAGCCCAACTCGCCACCACCCAAAAACCAGACAAGAGATATGGCCTTGTCGGTTGGTTGAGTGTAGATAAACATGAAATACCTTCTCACAAGCCCAAATGAGGTATCGAATTCAAATCCAAAAATACCAAAATTGTACTCACTATACCCATCTCTAATATATACTTAGGTTTGAGGGCATATTTGATGTAAAAGTTTTCGAATATATTTTGTGAAAATGAATTTTTGAATAACGTAGTTTGAAAGTATAAAAACTATGAGTTCACGCACCAAGAGAATGTGCAGTGAAATAAACCCTTGTTTGAGTCCTCAATCTTTAAAAACTCATGATGCGTTTGATTTGCTATTTTTAATTTATAATTTTACGAGATACTGAAAACGTGTTTTGTCTAATATTTTTGAAAATATATTTTCGAAAACTTGTGGAAGGAATGTTGAAACTTTGCCCTAACCAAGTGTCTGAAAGAGTTTACGAACTCATTTATTACGAGGTTTTAACCCTTGGAGGACATCTAAGAATTTTCATTTTAAAAGGAGAGGACCGATATGGTTGTTTTTCAGGTACGAATAGAACAATCTAAGGAGTTATGCAACCTAGAGAGCTGGTGATATCTCTTTAATGAATGCGGTATCAATGTTTGATTCATTTGGAAAAGAGGTCAATTTTAGAGAAGATCATTCGACTTGTTGAATTTATTATTTCGCTTTGATCTCTTTGATTGAATGTAAAGGAGATTTTGATCATTCAACTTGAGCTTTTGAAGGAATCATGTGAATGTTTTTAGTGAAAATTCTAAAAATATTCTGAAAAACTAATATTTAAATTAAAATTTATTTAAAAAAAAATCTAACAAATAAAATTTTGAGAAAAAAATTAATAAATTCGAAAAAATAGAAAATAATTTTTTGAAAAAACAAAACATAAAATTCTAAAAATAATAAAATAATGAAAAAAACCTAAAATTCTCACAAAAATATATTTATAAAATTTCTAGAAAAATAAAAAATAAAAAAAGTTTAAACTCTTAATGATTGTTTACATAAAAATCTAAAAAAAATATCTAAATGAACACAAATAAAAATATTCTTAGTCGTCCACATCATTAATTTTTAATTTTTATTTTCTATAGTTTGAATTCAATTTATTACTTGTTTTAATTTTACTTTTGTAATGAGGAAAAATATTGTAAGATTCACCGATTTTAAAATGTAAGCATTACTTGATAATATATTAATATAAAATTATTCTATATTTATTGAATAATCAAATTTCCTGGAATAAATTTCATAAACAATATTTTAAAATTTCAAACCATACGTGCTTTCTAATTTTCTATTTTGAGGAATATTTTTCGAACATTACCGATGTTAAACATCAATTTAGATGATAACTACATAACATTAGATGATAAATTCACTTAAACGTAATGTCACGCGATCCATTTAATTGAACATATTAAGTGTCGTCACATGGATTGGTGTTGATAGCATTATTCTTTTAAAAATGATAAACCAAATACTCTTAAAACAACCCCCTAGGATAGAAAATTTAAAATGAACTCAAAACTCAAAATTGAAAGACAAACCAAATGGATCCTCATTTTTTTTTTTCTCAAACTCATTTTTCAACTACACATTCTCCAAATAAAATAATTTTATACATAAATTAAATAGATTCCTACTTTTCAAACACAATCCAAAATTCACTATTACAAAACCTATTTTCCAAAAAAAAAGTTACAAATCATACGTTTGTTTTAAAAAAAAAGTTTTAAGGAATATGTACCAAACAAGAGGCTCAGCTATACCAGAAAAATTCAAGAAAACTTGAAAAGATCAAGAAAATAGAGGGAAAAAAAATGTAGAAGAAGAAGAAGAAGAAGTTAAATGCCATTATATGTCCATTCAATCAGAACATTGCTTGATTTACAGAAATTATGGTTCACGGACCATTTTATACACACTCGCAATAGGAGGGAGTGGGATTTTTTTGGCATTTTTTATTTTAGTGGGTTCCACACATTTGTGAGTATTGGTAAGAATTCCGTGAACAATTATTATGTACATTTCACTTTACTCATTCAAGAATCACATGACCCCAAACTCTCTCCTGTAAGGCAACATAGAAAAAGAAAGCATTGCAAAGAATTAAGTAGCAGAATTATGCTTCAACAGACAAAATAAAAATACATTTGTGAATTTGAGTTGTGAAAAAATATTTTGACTTATAACTTCTATTTCAAAGGAGATCGTTTCTAATTTACATGTTTTTTTCATTAATTGACTTATTCGAGAATTTGAGTTGCATATTATATAATCAGTTTAAACGTAATTTTACAATGTGCATCTTGAGTTATCGTGAGAATAAAAGTGTGAAGATTTTCTACCTTATTTTTGTTTATCTTTTGTCCATATTTATAAATGCTATGTTTAACTGGAGAGCTCCTTTCACCTTTAGTATGGATAACCAAACCTTGACAACTGAGTCTCAAATCGAGAGAAGAAAAGAAGATAGCGAAATTCAACTTCGTTTGATGGATCTCGACATAGCTTCGAGTGAGGATGAGTCCTCTAACCCAACTAAACAGAGCTTCCGTGTATGAGAAAGGAAAGTGCAAGAAGTGAGAAATGATAAATCGTCGATGCTTAATGATAATTAAAAAGTCAATTTCTCCCAATCTCATAGGTGTGGTACCAAAGACATACAAAACTAAGATTTTTTTATGATGAAAAGTACAAATTAAATGAAAAGGCATATGCTTGAGAGCTTATCGATAGGTTAATAGGGATGAAGTTTAATGCCGTGAGTGGTGTCAGAGAGTACATCATGAAAATGGTTTGACATAACTTCTAAGGTGTTTGAACTCAAAATCCCTATTGATGAGCCTTTCTTGTTCATTATACTAATTCTCTACCTTCGTCAGGGTGGACATGGTTCTGTTTTGTTCTTATTCCAAGAGATTCGAGCGGAACCATGAACTAATAATTTTTTTTTATAATGAAACTAAATGATTTTTTTTTTTAAATATGGAATCAAATCGAACCGAATAGAACTGAACCGTTCGATTCTGATTTGGTTTTAGTTTCATTTTTTAAATTTTCAGACTTGCACCAAATCTGTAAGTTAGTAATATAAACTTAAATAAAAAATATCGAACATTCAACAAGTTCAACTTATAATTATCAAGATCACAAAAGTCCAAACTAATAAACAAAATATAATTATAATTTGAATACACAAATCAATTTCTATTCCCATACAAAAGATTGTTTAATAAGTAATAATAATGATTCACTAAATTAATTGCAACAATTTTGAAGACACGCCCCAACAATAAATGATGAATTATCAAAACTTTTACATCCACTTTGACGATGAATTATTAACCGTTTAATACTCCATGAATGCTTATTGAATTTTCCTCTTTATTTGTGAAAAACAAAAATAATTCATCAAAAAATCAAGGTAAAAAAAATAGTTTAAATGTTTTTTAAGTAACAGACCAATTTTACTTTCTGCTTGAAAGAGTCTCCTCAATCGACGTGATGAAATGCAATGCCAACGTGCCACAACATCGTGTAAATTACAAATGAGTGAATGCGAAATGATTTAAATGGATACAAAATTAGGGTGTACACAACAAATGAGTTGCATCCAATTACCTAGAATCGATTATTGGGTCGTATTCAATTAACGGACCGTCACCAATAAATACAAAATTAGGGTCTCTACTGATTAATATATATAATAAAATTAAACATTAAATTTGGTTCTGGATTTGGTTCTCGGTTCTAGAACTAAAACCAGAACCAAATCAGAACCAGAGCCAAATGGTTCTAGGTTCAAAGAATCAAAACCATTAATTTTTTGATAGAATCGAACCGAACATACGATTTGTTTTGGTTCGATCTGGATATTTTATTTATCCATAACCTTCACAGTTTAATCAACTTAAGATATCATATAATGCTCAAAAAGACAAATGGAATACTAATAAACTATTCTCCATTTGTGACCAAGAAGAAATGAAAATTCTCAGAGGTTTTAGTGGTAGTGTAAATCTGATTATGCAGCCATATTCGAAAGGATCTTCCTCCAACCACAACTATCACAAAAACAACAAAGGTGTTAACAAGAATAATAACCAGAAAAATAATGGCATCAAACCACCTAGAATTGAAGGAGCATCTATCAAATTGGATTCAAAACAATAATAGACAAATTACATGCTCGACTAAGTTTTTTTTTTTATTAAAAATATTTTCATGTTTTTTCTTAAAATAAAAAAACGTTACTCAATAGGTAATTAACTATTTTCTAATTTGACTAAGAAATTATATATCGAACAATTACTTAGAAGAGAAACTTGTAATTTTGGCTAATTTGCTTAAAATTATTTTAATTGCCACGATTTAGGGGGAAAATGTTGAGGGGGTTCTCTCTCTTTGCAATTTACATAGGTACATATTCCAAAATTTTTACTTTAGAGGGTGTTTGATGGGAATTAAAATTAGATTTTTAGTTGATTGTGATTGAAATTTTTGAAATGTGTGGTTGAAAAGTTGTGGGACCCATAAAAGACGTGGTTAATATTGATTGTTTGATTTTAATTTAGATTAAAATCTGATTTTATTCCGTACCAAACAAGGCCTAAATTTATCTATTGCAGATTTTGTGTGCGCGAGCTCGTGTCTTGTTTATAATAGCTATATTATCGTGAAGTCTTAATGTAGTAGTCGATAAATGGGCTAAACTTTATTTGTGTTGGATGGTACGGAAAATAAAAATCAACATTTTGTCAACAAAAAAAAATATTTTCTTCCTCTTCAATGAGTAACTAATAGCGTCTATGTATAGATACTTATAATACTCTATCTAAAATCCAAAAATTACATGCAAAATTGTCACTGCATAGAATTTCCAGGTTTGATTCTAAAAACAAATTGCTTTACCTATATAATCCATCACAAAATCGAAAAAAGAAAAAAAAAAAAAATTTACAACCAAGAAAAAAATTGGAAAACAAAATTAAACTTTATTAAAAAAAAAAAAAAAATCATTTTCTACCTCCCCTTATCATGTGCTTATTTGCTATGCTAGTTACTTGTGGAGTCGGGACGGGCTTCAAAACCCAAATTATGACATCTTTCTCGTTCACTTTACTCATTAAAGGACATTAGAAATATGGAGATTCCAAAGAAGAACTTTGGAGCAACCCTCTTGAGGAATTCCCTTCAACTTGGTATCTTCTTCAAGAACCTCCTTTTTCACAAACTTGAGTACATTCTGCAAGTAAATTAAAAATAATAAATTATTATTTACCAATAGATTTTTTATCTCATTCTACCCTTTAGTTACATAATGAAAAGATACATTCAATAAAACTCCATGAATTCAAAATTATAGAAAGATATCAAAATAAAACACTATACCAATTCGTTATTTACTCGATTTATTGAAAGGTATATTAACTATCCGTTTGAAAAATTAAAAGTTGATTCTTAGATTAAGAAACTGCTTCTGAATATATCTGAATAATTTGAATATATCATGTCAGAAGAGTTTTTAGAAAATATTGGTATTATAAGACAACTTCCTCGTAAAATTCTTTCATAAGAAGCAAAAGTAAAAGTAGAAACTCTGTCGAAAGGGACCAAAAGAAATACATATACATTTATTTGATGATAAGAAGGAATACTTGAGTGGAGTAGGTCATTAACTAATGCCAACCAGCCCATGAAATGGTTGAAGGTTAGGTTTACCAACTATTTATCAATTCAAAATATTCTTACTTATTATAATGTTTGTCCATCTCTGCAGGAATAATCATTAATTGTTGATTAAAGTTTTCTTGTAAATTAATAATGATGTAACTACACAACAAACTATATAGATTTTGTTTCTTGTTTAAGTTAGAATTATACAAATTTAAGTATAAGCAGGTAAACTAAATTATTTGTTTTAAGTCAATTATTTTGTATTTAGTGCACAAAAATTGCAATGTACGTATATTATAATCGTTCTCGAGTTAAGAAAAAAAGATATCTGCAACTAATTTTATTACGTTACGACTCGTAACGTACCTGTGAAGTATGTTGAGCAGATGAAGTGCGCCCCCATCTTTCTGGATCCCAAAGAATAGAGCTATTGAATGCAAAACTTGAAATATGAATTGGAAGTGTAGTTGTTGTATCTGTTAGATTTTCAATTTTCTTCAAATGCCACCCTATAACTTCTGAAGAATCACAAACAGGTCCTTGAATAATCACCTTCTTTTTGTTAGCATATAGTTTAGCTATTGGCCATGTCCCAAATGCCCTGAAATAAAATCCTTCTTAACCCATTAAACAAATCAACTTCATAATAAATATTCAAGAGATGGGCATATAAATTTCTCATCCCCTCGTTTTCAGATAAAGTAAATTAATATGGCAACGAGAAAACAAATGTCTTGAATTCGAGTCTCACGGTCAGTTATTATAGAAATTGTATGTGTCAAATATTTGATGTATCGGTATAGTCGTGAAGAGACAAGTGGAAGATAAACTATAAAAATATATTCGTTATGGACGTGAAGAGTCGTGCACAAGATAAAATATGAAGAAATTAAAATTCCTTCTCTTTCTAATAGTTATGTTTAAAAATAAATAAAACTTGCTTCATGGAGTTTCTCCATTATTCATATAGTTTCATATTTCAAAAAAAAAAAAAAAAAATTAAGCACAATTAATGGCTCGAGTGCCATTTTTACTGAAGGATTTGAATCAGATAGATTCATATCTAAAAGTGGTTGACAATAAGTTTTTTCAAAATTGACTATTTGACTCTATATTAGAGATGTTTTAGAAATGTTCGTGATCGAGTAAATAATATACTTTTGTAACATGAACCTACGCCAGTGAAATATTCTAATGGCTCTATAGGTAAAAATCGTTTTTAAGGAACCCAATAGAAAACAAATAAAGTTGAGCGATGAAGAAAACTTACTCGATTGCTCTGATCTCTTGGAAGAAGCTAAGATCGTATACGTTTGAAAGTGAGGCAAAATGAACAATTCCACTCAACCGGTGATGCTCAATGTGATTAAGAGCAAGATTTCTTTGATGATCCATTTCAGCATGAATATCAGTGAAATTCTCCTTGGACACTACATGCCTATACATGATGCCTGTATTCCTTAATATCTCCGAAACCTCAGCAGAATCCGAAACCTGCTCCACAACAATCCACAACAGTGGTTGAGCAACCAATTTCAATGTGTACGCTAGCCTCCTAAGAAGCACCCCTCG
Source organism: Fraxinus ornus (assembly GCA_903798235.1). Taxonomy (NCBI): domain Eukaryota; kingdom Viridiplantae; phylum Streptophyta; class Magnoliopsida; order Lamiales; family Oleaceae; genus Fraxinus; species Fraxinus ornus. The sequence goes on from CAIGRF010181305.1 coordinate 19,734, forward strand.
AAGCCTATCCATCTTGCTTGTAGGCGTCACAATTATTACAAGCCTCCTAGGATTCAACTCGCCGTTGGGGTTTTTAAGGTTTCCTGCATCATGGGATTCTTTTGGTGCAGTAGAAATTGCACTTTCTTCCAATTCCCTTGTGGTGAAATTCTGTGTTTTTACAGGGTTTAACACTTCCACAGGCTGTGGTGAAAATCCCAGCTGGTGATTTGAGATTGCGACTCCATTAGAAAATATTGAAGACTTACCAGTTGGAGCAAAGCCTGTGAAGAATCCCATAACGAAACATAACAAGAAATGGACAATAGCTTTCTTCCATAATTGCACCTTCTTTTTTGATCTTTCCAAGGATCCCATGATCTAAAATCCCAGAATTTGTCTTTTCCAGTGTATAATTCTGCTAGCTTTCGCGGGGTTTAATGAAGATATAGAATATGGAGTTGAAGGTTAAGAAGGTTATTGTAATGAAAGGAGGCAACTAACAATCATTTGATATCTCAACCATAGGTGTTTATGATTGTGAGGGTTTGCTTCACAAAGTCATCACTTGAAGTAAAAGAAAGAAAGGAAAAAAAAAAAAAAAATCATAGTTGGACTTTAGTTGCTTGATGCACCAAAGGGTGGTTGAGATGCATATTCATCGCCTAGAAATTTGAAGAGAAAAAAAAGAAGAAAAATGGGATAAAGTTCTTGATTGGTAAAAATTAAAATTTTAATCTAAGTCAAAATCAACACGTAATTTTAACCACATATTTTATAGGTCTCACAACTTTTCAACCACATATCTCATAAACTTTTATCAAAATTTCTAAAAAATCTAATTTTAATCCCACCAAACAGGAACAAAATATGAGTCTATTTGATGCACATAAAGGTGTTAAAAAATGTCGTACCATGTGAAAGAGAGGCAAGACTCAAGTACCACCCGACAGCCGAAGGTCACTGTGGACTAACTTCTCTATATAGTTGGGTCGTATCAGGCTCGACTTTTTAGATGTCTGCACATGCATATAAGTTCTACACGACTCTTTTAAAAGTAATTATTTTGAAAAGTATAATCTCCTAGTTTTAAATTCAAAAAAATTATAGGAGTCAGAGCTCAATCAAGCAGCCGAACTATTTTAAGCCCAATATATTTTAGGCGCATTGTGCTAAAAAAATTGAGTCTCATCAAAATCGGTTATGTTGTGACCAAGGCAACAAAGTGTGGCCAATGCGAACTGCCTCAAAGTTCGATCACGTCGCTAGATATGATGAGGGCTGAATTACGCCTCTAGGTGTATGTCAATGACATAAATATTACTAGAAAATAGAAATATCGAATATAATTGAATAAGAAAAAATAAATAAAAGTTACATATAAATATGTATTTTAATAGGAATATTGCTACTGACTTTAGATCTTTCCTCGCACAGTTTCATACATGAAAAGACAATACAAAACGGTTGGTGACTATGATTCTCGTTAGCTAAGTTGAAACACGTCACTTTAATCGAATTTGGCTAAATTGATAGTCTGGTCGTCAACTTTTAACAAATTTTGCATTTTTCTCCTTTAACTTATTTATCTTAGCATTCTTAACCTCAATAATCTATTTGTGGTGCACTATTTACCCCCTTGATGATTTCCATTCAAAACCCTATTAGACAAAATTATCTTTAAAACTTTAAGCAAACTAGAGATGATAATTAAAATATGAGCAAGAAAGATAACCTACGAAATCAAAAAAAAAGTTAGTACTATATTCACAATGGCCAGGGTTAATAGTAGATGAAGTTGAAGAAAATCGATATTTTTCTTAAGATGGTATTTGCTTCCCATTTGATGTTGTACATGGGATGATAAATCGTCTCAAGGATACAATTGAACTCGAATATATAGCTTGCGTCGTGTAATATTGAAAACAACCTCAAACACCACGTAGGGAAGAAGCCAATCTAGGGAGGCTCATATTCTTTATTTTCGAATTACAGTTTACGAATCAATCTTTTTTTGAAGATAGAAATGCAAGTATGCAGGAAAATGATATATGGTGGAAGAAGATGAATGAGAAATGTATCTTTTCATATATATCAAGCCCTTGTTTGATTCACATTCCTATAAAAATTCATTTTCAACCATACATCATTTAATAAAATAATATTACACGTAAATTTAAAATTTTTCCTTATTTTTAACCACATATTCCCATCAAATCATTATTTAAAATACATTCTCCACTCAATAATATGCATCAAACATGATCTTGAAATCGATAATCTTGTTTATAGATTTTTAAACAAGCATTCCCAAGAGTTACAACACTTTTATTTGAGTCTCAACTATTCAAAATGTTGGTTACATAATTGAATTTGGGTGAAAAGTGGTCATCTAAACCGTACAAGCACGAACAAGTAGGATAGCACTTGTTCTTATCTAGACAGAGGACGATTGCCTCATGCTATTTGACGACCGCTCAAGACATGCCATGACCCGGTCACCAAAATGCATTGGACGGTTGTTGCATCATACGTTAACCGTCACTTATAACTTTGGGAAAAATTCATTTTCTCATTTTTTTAATATATACTATTTCAAAAATAAGAAAACAACTTTCAAATTTCTAAAATCAGATATTTGACACACACACACACATTTATATATATTCCCACCCCACCTCATAAAGATAGAGAATTTTCATTTCTTCTTGGTCACAAATGGAGAATAGTTTATTAGTATTCCATTTGTCTTTTGAGCATTATATGATATCTTCAGTTGATTAAACTGTGAAGGTTAGGGATAAAAAAAAATATCTAGATCGAACCAAATCAAACCGTATGGTTCAGTTCGATTCTATCAAAAAATTAATGGTTTTGGTTCTTTGAACCGAGAACCATTTGGCTCTGGTTCTGATTTTGTTCTGGTTTTAGTTCTAGAACCGAGAACCAAATCCAGAACCAAATTTAATGTTTAATTTTATTATATATATTAATCAGTAGAGACCCTAATTTTGTATTTATTGGTGACGGTCCGTTAATTGAATACGACCCAATAATCGATTCTA
>CAIGRF010181368.1:0-20671 GCA_903798235.1 Fraxinus ornus
TTTACCATCACGTTTGCGTCCATTACCTGTACCGATATATTATAGAAAAACAAACATGCTACAACAATTACTCGAATGAATTAAGAAAATAATTATCATTCCGAAAGATATAAAAATCCACTTTTCTCATTAATAATATTTTAAGTTTGAAAGGTTGAACTCCAACCTTGAGGGCCCTACCGCCCCACCCCTAGAGAATCGTGGAGGATGTAAATCGCGAGATGTGCCTCAACAGGTTAGGGTACAGGAGCTGCCATACTAGTGCTCACAAAGAGTCAAATTTCAAATCTTGTTAGAGGCAGGAATCGAACCCTCACACTGCGGCTGCCAGCTCAACTAAAACTACCTCACTCATGTCCTTTACACCACTGAGCTATACACCGGAAAAAAATACAATAGTATAAGATAATCTTGCCTTAAGTCTGTAGGCAAGTTCCTTGGTATGCAAAACATTAGCCAACTTTGACAGAGCATAAGAACGTGTCTCGTCGTATTCACTTTCAAACAAAACATATATTCACAACAAAGTCAAACGTTAACCCACTCCTACCCCCACCACACCAAAATTGAATCAGAACCAGCCCCCGCCTCTTCCTCCTTCCACAGCTACAACTCGTCGCTGCCACTCTCCTGTCGCCTTCATCTTCCCCACCGATTTCCACCTCCACCCCAAAACAAAACCAATTGCTCTTCCATAACCACAGCCCGTTGCTGCCACTCTCCTCATCCTCATTCCCTACCTCCATTTCCATCCCAAAACAAAACAAATTGCAACCTATAATATCAAAAGCTCGGTTATCAACCATTTTAATCACTATATCAAACATCTCATAGGCATCCTGCAATCTTCCATTTTGACAAAATGAATTGTTTAATGTAGTGAATGTAGCAACATTGGGCTGGAACCCATTCTTCTTACAGTAACTAGTTACCAAAATTGAGTATGTGCAATTATCATGAGCTAAACCGACGATGATAATTTAGACTTTAATTTGGACGCTAATTTAAACTCATTGTTGTGACCAAAGCCATAAGAAAATGGTTGAATTCTGAAATGGTTGGTAATTTGCCATCTATCTTTAATTTATTCACGACTTTTTTTTTTAGAAGTAAGAATTGCTACAACTTTTTAAAAAAAAAAAAAAAAAAAAATTGGAACTCAGCCTAAAATGAGGTACCTTTTGGGCTTTGAATAGAGGTAGGAAGTGCTGCAGAATTAAGAAAAGTACCTTGTTGGGACTTCTTGTTGGTGCAATGAAATGTGTGATGGTCGTGATGGCGGTCCCGAACGAGGATAATTACAATTAGAAAGGTGTGGCAACAGTGGCAGTGGACGATGGTGGCTTTGGTTTTTTGTTTGGGTGGGAGGAGCGGGGATGGTGTGAAGGAGATATGTTTTCCATTCATTTGGACTTCAACTGTATATTTATGAAAGATTTGGAACCAATAAACTTATTTCGACTATTTTGTAGTAGTAAAAAAATTAAGAAAATACTTATTTCGACTTATTTTATTTTATTTTATTTTATTATAAGATTTTTCTCGTACTCGTACAGCTCCCCGGTGACCGGGAGAACTTTCAGAATAGCCCATGAATAGTGTCTTTTTGGGTTTTTCGTCAAAATGTCTATTTTACCCTTAATGAAATGGTTAATTAATTGCAAGATATATCCTTCTATTTTAAAGTAAATCTCGGATTCGTCTTGTATTTCTTCTATTTTGATTATTAGTATATAAATCCATTCTTTGATCTAGTGATACCATATTAATACAATTCTGATCTTATCTTATGACAATAAAATTGTGCTTGTACATGTTCTATAGACGGAGATGGTGAGGATAATTCCTATGGCTTCATCGATTAGGCCCTCGCTCTCGTCTTTGAGGTTTTCGAGGAGCTCTCGTCTGGGCCTCTCTCTGTATTCTTCCAATTCCAGTCGGAGACTCAGTTTATTACATCTTGGCAGTTGTAAGTTACTTGTTTCCTCTAAATTTTTCTAATTTTCAGTAATTTTTTTTACTGGAATTCTTGTTTTTATGCTGACCCGCCTCTCAAATTTGCGTAACTCACTTATATCAGTTGAATGAGTTGGGTTTGGGTTTAACTCGTTAATAATCAAGATTTTTTATTTTTATTTTTATTTTTATTTTTTGTTTTTATTTTTTGTATGAAATGTCAAATGGTGGATGGGGAACTGTGTTGTATTTTATGTGCGTGTTTAAATTGGAGAAACAAGTGCTTCTCTGTATACTTTGAACGCACAAAGTTATTTATCAGCATTATAGATTCCAGGTTGTAATCAAGTAGTTGAAATTTTTTCTCGTCGAGTCTTAATTGAGTAGTTGAATACTGGGCTAATAATGTTTTCGGTTAATTTTTGACATAATGATACAAAGGGCCATTTTTTGCTGGGATTATAATGGCACTGGCTTTTGACTATCCAACTTTTATGCTAGAAACTGCTCAAGTTAAGTGAGAGAAAAATCTAAATGCTCTAGCATAGCTATAATGTTCCTTGTGTTATGAAGTTCATAAGAATTTATCTGATACATCAGTAACGCCCCTCTTTCAAAGCAGTATTACTGTACGCCTTTTGTGCTTTATTTTCTTCTTTTCTAGTTAATTTTTAGATCAGTCATAAAATATTTCTTATTCTATATTTGACGAATGATCCTTGAAGCTGATGCTTCTACCTCAGAAAGAATCATGCAACGTAACGTAAGAGTTACGTTAAGATATTGGTGGACTTAAAATGAATGCTTCTTACTTCTTAATCCGTATGTTGTCCAGCGGTGTCACAGTTACAGTGCTTTGGCCTTAAGACTTCTAAGTTGTTTAGGGGAGAGGGCAGCAGCATTTCAGTTTGTGCAGCAGGTAAAATGGCACAATCAAGTACTGCTAGTACCGAAGAAAACTCCTTAGAATGGGTTAAGAAAGATAAGAGAAGAATGCTACATGTTGTTTACCGCGTGGGGGACTTAGACAGAACAATAAAGTATGCCTCTTCTTTTTACCATGAACTGCTTTCTATCTTAGCTTTTTAGTTCTTTTCTGTACAGTTGGTTGTGCAAATATAATCAAATGCTCGCTGCAGATTTTACACCGAGTGTCTTGGGATGAAACTGCTTAGGAAACGTGATATACCTGAGGAAAAATATACAAATGCATTTCTTGGATATGGGCCAGAAGATTCTCACTTTGTTATTGAACTCACATACAGTAAGCATTTAGCAGTTTTCCCAAATTATTATTTTCTTGATCTGTGCTATCAATTGAATGCACAAATATTATTATGCCATGCCTCTTTTTTCAGGCATATGCTTACACTCAACAGCTTAAGTTGATTTATCATTAATAACCGTCTTTTATCTGATTGAATTGTCAGATTATGGGATTGAAAACTATGATATTGGGACCGGTTTTGGCCATTTTGGCATTGCAGTTGAGGATGTAAGTTTCTGTCAATTTTATATAAGAATCCAGTATATATGGTTGAAACTAGATGATGTGTCTTGATAGCTATAACCTCAAGACTCAAATACCTTTGTTCTTGTTGTGGTTCTCAGTTGCATATGTTCAAATTCTCTTTAAACCAATTAATTCTTATCAATGGTATTATGCCCTGCTGTAGGAATTGAGTTAATTTCTTTCATCTTTCAAATTCTGTTATTATGTTAGGTGCTGGAAACAGAGTTCATAAATGAATGTTAAATTCAGGTATCAAGCCTCTCAGGCATCAGTGCCACGAGTCCCCTATCCATTAATTGATTGAATCAATACTTGCTTTTCACTTGTGTAAATATTGCAGTTCTGGACATTTCGAAACATGATGAGTTTATTGTTGACATTTGATCTAAAGAATTTATCTTTGTTTTGAAAGCAAGCTTGCATGATTCTCCCCCACTCCCCCACCCCCACACATCCCACCCCTCTTCTGTGTGCGTGCGCTCTCATGCACACAGGCATGAACACAAAAGTTGACTCACTCACAATATTACTCTAATTTAGAATGGACAGAATTGCTTATTATGATACTGTTACACATAGGTAACAAAGACTGTGGATCTCATAAAAGCTAAAGGTGGTACAGTTGCCAGGGAACCTGGTCCTGTCAAAGGTGGCAAAACAGTGATTGCATTTATAGAAGATCCTGATGGTTATAAGTTTGAACTTCTGGAGAGAGGTCCTACACCTGAACCACTGTGTCAAGTAATGCTTCGAGTAGGAGATCTTGATCGTTCTATTGAGTTCTATGAGAAGGTGTGGTCTTCTTTAAGGAAATAAGAAATGCACTCTTTTTTTCAACATTTTCATAATCCTCAATGTCATTGTTGCAATAGTACATTGTATTACTTATCTCTAAAATATTATTGTTTGCAGCTTCATCTGTTAACTTTGCCTTAATTGTCCTTTATTCTGCATTAGCTCTAATTTATGTCTCATTTTTTAGGCCTTTGGCATGGAGCTTCTTCGCAAGCGAGATAATCCTGAATATAAGGTAATAATGACATTTCCATTATTACGTCGAGTTGATAGAGAAGTCAGAAGATAGTGATAAATATTTTGTCCTTGTGTGTGTGTGTTGGAATTTTCAAAACAAATGTCATGTGCTTAAGACTTTTATTTTGGTTAGGCTTTTGCTTTTGTGCCACCGTTTCCCTCATTCTCATGGTTTCTTACCCAATGTTTTTTGTAGCAATGATTTAAGTGCCATCTGGTTTGCAGTACATGTTAAAAGATTTCCGTTCCGTGATTGTTAATTTTCTCACTTGACTGTTAAACATTCTTATTTAGAATCAGAAAATCACCTTGCATTGCTAATGCTAACTTATAAATCTTACATTGTTTCTGTAATGCAGTACGCCAACACTTTTTTTGTTATGTTGTGCCCTAATAATTAATGCAGATCTTATTAATTGCACAGTTTGCTAATTTATGGGTCGGGAATCTCTATGTCATTTACCAATTCTTTGTCATACAGCTAGCTTTCCCCTAATAGTTGCATCTGGATTTAAGTCATTGTCATTTTACACTTAACTCATCCCTAGTTTGTCTTAGATTTAAAATTAAAGCACGTCTGGTTAAGCTTAAAAAGTTCACTCAATAAGGAAAAGTTTTAAAAAATGAGTTTTTTTTAGTCAAAGTTTGAACTTTGAAATAAATTTAGTTAGTTATTTTAAAAGCAAGGTAATTGTTACTTTCAAAACAAGAATCCTTTTTTTTTTTTGGTTCTTTTTTTCTTTTTTACAAGTAAGAAAAAGTTATATATCCAAGTTAGTTTCGTACCAAAAGTTACTTAAAAGTAGCTTTTACTTCCTTTTATGCTTAGCCAAACATGTTAAGCATATCCTGGTTGCATAATTTGCTGTTGCAAGTCTTTCTGTGTATGCTCGTTTGAAGATATCTATGTACTGATGTGAGCTCTTGGTCCTCTCTGCAGTATACAATAGCGATGATGGGCTATGGTCCGGAAGATACAAATACTGTCTTGGAGTTGACCTATAATTATGGTATTACTAAATATGAGAAAGGAAATGCGTACGCTCAGGTTGACTCTATTCATTTTCCTAGCATTATTTTAACTCAGTCATGCTTGACATGATATGTTTTGCCCCGTGACTTTGGTAGTTCAAAATCCAAAATTTGAATAAGTCGACTGATTCTGAATTTCCAACAGATCGCAATAGGCACAGACGATGTTTATAAAACTGCAGAAGTAATTAAGCAATGTGGAGGAGTAATTACCCGAGAACCTGGACCTTTACCTGGCATTAATACCAAAATTACTGCGTGTCTTGATCCCGATGGTTGGAAGTCGGTATGAACTTTGCTTTTCAATATTCATCGCTTAATTATTATTAGACCAAAATATTGCGGCTATAAATTTCTCGACTTTTGTTTTTGAATAGAATTAGTGGTGTGCCTGTTTCTCTCAGTTTTAAATCATTATTCGTTAGACACCATTTTGGCTTATGGATTTCGAATAAGGAACTCAAGCTCTTAAGTAAAACGTGCTTTGGTAATTTTAAATTATTATATCTAGAGGAAGATTGAGTATACAAGTGGTGGCAATTATTCATATAGTCAGATTTTCTAAGAGTTGACTTTCATATGGAAATAATGCCAATTTTTATGTGAAATGAAGAGTACTAGTGTAGGAATGATCCCAATAGGAAGATACTTTTGAGCAATAAATTTCATATTGGAGACAGTGGGAAATAATGTTGGATGTTATTTAGCTTAAATCTGTTTATTCGCGTGTTGCCATTCCTTGATCTAAGCTTCGACAGTCGAATGATCATTCAAACCCCAATGCAGTGAGAACCTTTTATTAAAGTTAGCAGGTAAGATGCTTTGTTTCCTTGAAGGAATATATGTCACTTGCAGGATACAAAGCATTGGTTTTGAAGGTTTACAGAAAAAAGAAGATATCAAAGGTGAGTTTAGTACACAATGTTAGATTATGGGGGAAGAGGATTAGGAGGAACATGATTAGGGAGAATAGGAATAGGGGGATTGTATTAAGGTGGATCGCAATGTATAATATCATTTGGTAACTTCTTTTTGCTTCGATAACTTACTTTTCATAAATAATATTTCTTTGAAAAGTTATTCTTACACTTGTTTCAAATAAGTAACATGGTTTTTACTTTAAATGCAAAATAGTATTTGTACGAGTAAATTTACATTGTGTCACAGACATTTTTCTTAGTTGTAAGTAAAATAATATTTTTTCAAAACTAACTCTTTCATTGATGTCAAAAAAAGTACCTTAATTATTTATAATTTGATTTATGAAAACAATTAATTATTTTAAAATTCACTTAAGTTAACCTTTTTTTTTTTTTTTACTGCATTAGTAACGTTCAAAAGTAAAGTTAGGATAATTTATTTTACTTTTTAACCATAAAGAGTTACTCTTTTAAAGAAACTCTTGCCTATTTATTTTTAAGATTGATTATTCACTTATAAAGTAATTTATGTGTTCTTTTTTTTGTTTAATTTTTTTGATTTGTGTTTTTGTTTATTGCTTTTCTTTTTGCATCTATATAAACGATAGAAGGGAGTTATGGTGATTGTGAGTATGTGTTAATTGATTTTAATCTACCCTTAACCCATGTCTCTACTTTGGATTGTTTTATCTGTTCAAAATGGTAGAAGTCAACCATATTAATTTAGTCCCATTGTTATTTGTACCAAACCAAACACCATATATTACTAAAGTTCGTTATCTGGTCTAATACGGCATGCCAAACATAACCCGAGTGCATGTTTGGTACGCTACAAGTACTAGATAGGACTAACATTACAACAAACAATAATTTAGTGTATTTTCTTCCTTGGCACTTCCTGTAAAATACACCTTACTGAGCATCCACAAATAGATAACTAAACAAAAGAAATTATTGTCCTTCAAGAAGTTGTTGAGAAGCAATTATGAATTCGATCCAACAAAAAGCTAAAACTTATTTTTCTCCATGCTATTTACTTTTGTTTTGTTTCTTTATTCTTGCTGATTGTAGTCAAATTGTGCATTGCTCGGAGAAGCTACTAAAAGTTATTACATGGGATAAAGATAATTCTTTGTGATGAGCTTTCAGTCGATATTTTTGCATGTCAGCATGAAATTTATGTTTGGTTAGAAACTAGAAACATTGCTAGACGTATATATCAGAGGACAGTTACACGAACCTTTGTTTGTGAAGAGAGATTAACGCTATAATAATAGCGTATTTTTTATGATTCAAACTTTGCATTTCGTTTGAATCTTGCAGGTCTTTGTTGACAATATTGACTTTCTCAAGGAATTGGAGTAAGGTATGTAAAAAAAATCTGGAAAAGGGTTGAATCCTGATATTTACGACACATTCACAATTATTGCTCACTCTCGAGAGGTATAGCATAATGAAGTGAATGAATTTCTGTCTTAATAGAGTGAAGTGTCCTGTTATCAACATTGGAGGTGTATTGATATACCTGAGCTGCACTGTAAAAGATTGCCATTATGATTATGGAATTTTTGGTTACAATGAGTTTCTTAGTAAGAATATATTAATTGGGAACGAACCTTCATTTTCATGTTAAAATGTTGCTTAAAATTTGGTTCCCAATTGGGTCATTTTCTATATGTGAAATAAAATTGGTGAAATTTCACTCTCACAAATTAGCATAGATCTTAGATTGCAATTTTTTTCTCCTGACTTTTAATTAATTTTGTTTCAACTTTCTCAATAAATTTAAATATTTGTTGCCTTTTTTGAGTTAATTTACTAAAAATCTCGAATATGGTTCGAATAATTTCATGATTATTTAATAAAATCTCTTACAAAATTTTTAGGTACGCACAATTTACATGTTCTCTAAATTCTTAAGGTTTATTTGATATGACTTCCGCTTTTACTTAGTGGGAGATTTTCTATCTTGAATTAGTTTTCTGAAAAAAAATTTCTAGTAAGACGACACTTTTAAAAAATATGTTCAAAAGTAAATGTTTAAAAGTAACTTCTTAGTTTTAGAAGTAACTTTTAACTTTATAAAACAACTTGCCAAATGGCCCTTTGACAATTATATCTCTTTATACAATCCTTATGGTTGTACGAGTATTGAGGCGCTCGAGATAATTTCCCACCTTTTTTTTAGTTTTTACCATTTTTGTAGCGTTTAATTGCAAAATAAAATTAATTCACAAGCTAGTTGGTGTAATTTGCAAATTTATTCGATGAATTGGATTGTAACGTATTGCACTGAAGAAGAAAAATAAGTTGAAATCTAATTCACGGTACAACCACAAGAGGTCTAATACTTACATATTTCAAATCCAACTATAAACAAGGGAAATATATATTGGCACTTGATTCCTGTAAAAGGTTTCTAGACATTTGCGAAACAATGAAAATAAAATGAACAAAACCAAAACTCAATTAATAGCTAATATCTTGGGAGATTTTGCCATTTCAATCGTGGCACCATTTTTGTCCTCAACCTCAAACTCCTCGTCCTCGTTCCATACCTTTTCATCATCAAGATTCCCATAAAGACAGCTGCAAATGATGTAGTAGAACACATTTCCCACACTAAGAATGGTAAGAATCCACCAATAATAATCATAGTGTCCCTTGTTCAAATTAGTCGAAACCCAGCTTTCTTTCCCACCCTTTTTCGAATAATGATCAACGAATGTGACTATGAAGCTTGCAATAAAGTTAGCGATGGCAAATCCTAATGTGAAAAGTGCCACTGCCACACTAGACATATTCTTGGGGAACTCCGAATAATAGTACTCGATTTGGCCAATGGCGTTAAACGCCTCGGCCAGCCCACTCAAGCAATGCTGTGGAATTAGCCACATTGCACTCATGTTCACTACTGCTTTTGGAAATTCTGCCAAACCTTCCTCGAGGGCTCTTGCGCGGCGATTTTTTTCAACCAATGCTGACACCGTTGTGGCGAGACAAGAAATCAATAATCCAATTCCCATACGGTATTTGACAGGAATACCACGCGGGTTTTTGGTGTACTTTGATATGTAAGGAACGAGGATTCGATCATATATGGCAATCCATAGTGTTAAAGTAAATATTCCAAACAGGCTGAAGGAGCCGGCAGGGATGTTAAAGTTTCCAATGAAGTGTCTGTTCAAGGTGTTTGCTTGGAGTACTGGAAATGAGTGTTGGCTAAGGGTAACGGCGATGACAATGCCGGTTGACCACATGGGGAGTACTTTGATCAGTGATTTGAGCTGTTCTACTTGCTGGATTGTGCATAGACTCCATGGATCTGTAGCTGAAGCATCAGGGCTCAAGTCTTTCTCCGGGTTTTGAATAATGCAGGCTTTGTTTAGGAACCTAAGAACACACAAGAAATGGATATCAGAGCTTTATTGTGCACCGCTGGGTCAAGCAAAATATCACTGGGATAACATTTACTTGTTCAAGATTTGCCAAAAAATTAGAGAAACCTTGTACACATGGATCCACACCCTCCGAAGCTGTAATGAACTCAAATTGTATGTTGGGTGGTTTCTCAATAATGGTAGAAGGGAAAAATGTGTTTGAAGATCTTGTAACACTGAATTCTCGTGACTTTAATATCATATTAGGAATGAAATAGATTCCTTTTTAGGAGTGATTCATCCTCCTCGAACACAGAATACAACTCAGTTGTACTACGTTTTCCAAGTTTGCTTGTTTCCCCTTTGTTCCTTACCGTACGAGTCCTCGTGAAATGACTAATGAAAAGAAAAAGGAATGATCCCATATCTGAAATAGAATATTACTTTCTGGACTTTTTGGGAGGACTCGATCGAAGAAAAGGGATGGATTGGCTATCGAGGTATCATGTCGGGATTGACTATCATAAAAAGAAAGTGACATTTGAACCCTCAAATGTGCTTTTACTATTTTTAGCTTTATGGGAATAAAGGTCGAGCCCTATATTGCTACAATTATGGTCACAAAGACTTGTCAGTTGTTGAACAACGGTTGTATTGTGTCTTATTTGGATTCTGTAATGGAGGTACTAAACACAGATTTCTTCACATTCTAGTGATGACCATGTACTGGTGTCTCTTAAGAAAAATGTGTACCATAAAGATATCTGATACTAAAGAACGTTAGTGGGCTTCATAGTCATACTTTATTAACTATATAAACTAACCTTAATCTTTGTGTTGGTGCAACAAGTTTAGAATCATTGCCACGATAATAGCATCCATCAGAATCCTTTGATGGGAAATCAATGTTTTTATTCTTCAAAGCCGCCACTATAACTTGAGCAAAACCAGTAAACAAACTCTTGTTTGGCTTCTCCTTAATGTAAAGATTTGTACCCAAGAAAAAAACAGTGGCAGACACCAACATGAGGCCAACCGGTACTCCGAATCCAATGATCCAACCGTATTCGGTTTGAATATAAACAATTACTGTGATTGAAATCATGAGTGAGAGCCCAACAGAAGCATAATACCAGCTGAAAAAGCTCTGCAGAATCCTTTCATTGTTCGGATTTTCTGGTTTGTCGAATTGGTCGGCTCCGAATGCTAAAGAACATGGCCTAATGCCACCAGCTCCAATGGACATAAGCACAAATGACGTGAAAAGAAGTGCAATCTGTCCTGCATTTGGTTTGATACAAATTTCTTTATATGGATCACAAGGTGGTGGCTTTGCCTGTTTAAGTATGGCTGTTAGCCACAGTAGAATCAGTCCCTGCAATCAAATATTTGAAGAAAGTCAAGTGATCATATGTAACTATATAGGGTTAAAAAAACATTGGTGGAGAATAAACTTTTTGCAACATTTAATTTTGGTCACTGAATTTCACTTTGTATCAAGTTGATAAACTATTTTACATTAAAACGATCAAATGGTAACAAAGTTTAAATATAGCGGTCACATAAGAATGAAATGAAGTTATAAAAAGTGGCATGAAATTTCGTTAAAACTTCACTCATCACTAGTTTTTTACCACCCATAACGTGCAGGGAAAATAAGGGTTGGGCTTCTTAACCTTTCAATTAGTGTAATTTTGGATATCCAACCTTCAAAAATGAGATTGTAAGTCTCCAACCTATTTAAATATGTGACTTCTGGTCGTCACATAATGAAAATCATCCGTGCAGCGTGATGTAAAGCTGGAGGACAAAACAATCAAACCACTTAACATCCAACTTTGAGTTATGTGAAAGTGATCACGTGTGATTTTAACGTTCATATTGACGATCACTCAGATTCAAAGAGTTAAATAGATCGAACCCATAACCTTATTTTTGAACATTAGAAATGGGTAAACCATGCTACCTGAAAGGTTGGGGATTGAAACCCTAATTTATTCCATAGTGCATGATTCAATCAATCTACACAAGTAAGAGTTCGAGGAGAAATAATTTCTGACCGTAAGACTGATAATCGTCGCCATGCCAATCACAAGAAATCGACCCAAGTACGAATCAGAAATGAAAGCTCCCAAAATTGGCATGAAATTTGAAGTGGCTCCCCATATGAACAAAATGCTTGTTCCAGTTGCAGCATCAAAATGATACTTGATTGTAAGGTACAATATCATATTTGGCATAAGTCCAAAACTTGCTATCTTTTCAAATGCCTCATTTGCTGTATCCACAGAATATACAAGTCAGCATATATAAATATCATAATTAGTAACGTATAGGGCATGCTAGATATGCAATACTCGAATATACAAAATTTACCTATAACGAAAGGCATGGTCCGAAGGCCTCCTTTACGTCTGGCAAGCTGCTCGGGAGTCTTTTCCACATCTAAATTCTCCATTTTTTCTCAAATGGGAAAAATCCTTTTGGTGTACAAGGGAAAAGGAGTTCAGGGAGAAAGGGAAGTTTAATTTCTACAAAGCAAGTGCATAATTTGTTTATGCCTGTATGGATTATATAGGGGTGGAACGGCTATTCGATTCTTCTCTCTTTAATTAATCCAATATATAATTTCATGTAGTAGAAAAAAGTAACGTTTATTAGTTAAAGACAATACTTAAACGACATGCTCGTGACTTTTCTCTCATTTAAGTTTTTGGATGGACCATGGTTTACAATGACAAACAATACTTAAACGATATACATATGACTTTTCTCACATTTAAGTTTTTAGATGCACCAAGATTCATAGTGGTAAACAATACTTAAAGGATATACATGTGATTTTCACTGTTCAAGTTTTTAAATAAAGTGGTTCAACAAAATATCATAACATATAAAGTTCAAGTCTTGCTACTATTCATTTGATAATATGTGCAAGTGCAGGCGTTGATGGGAAAAGCATGAACTCCACCTGCATATGATGGAACATACGGAAGATAATACTTAAATGATATACATGTGATCTCAATATAGTGATTGAAAGCAAAAGCCATGGAAAATATAGTAAAATATCAATAGGAAGAGAATTGGTTGCCGAGGAATTTAAACTATCCCACTAAATACAAAGGGAAACGTTTATGTTAAGTCATTGCCCATTGGTGCATAAAATTACAAATAAATCAGTTAAAGCGGCTTTTTGTACGCACAAGGAATCAATTAGTAAGGATGCTAAATAGGGTGTTAATTGGGCGGCCACTCATTGGTCGCGAGCTGGTAGGCTCGTCTAGCCCTACAAAAATGCAGTAATTGTCATTACTGCCTTCTAATCAAGTAAATTTAGTGCATGTTTGAGCTACATTTTTTTTATGGGTTAATTTCACAAATGGTCACTGAAGTTACAAGAAAATTACAAAACGGTCACTAAAGTTTAAAACTTTCAGAAACACTCACTCAACTTTCATGTGGTTTCAGAAATAGTCACTGAAGTTAGTTTTAGGACTTTTATGTTTTAATTGAAACCNTTGACTTGTAAGGTTGTGATTTCAAGAGAAAAACGCGTTTCTGATAAAACATTAAGGCTATGTTTGATAGCCCTTGTTTTCCATGGAAAATCTATGAAAATGGTTGTTTGATGAAAAAATTTGCCATGGAAAACAATTTTCACCCACCCCCTACACGTGCACCAATTCCACCAAATAAAGGAAACCATTTTCCCAACATTTAGGTGTGAAAATGGCTTCCAGGTCTGCTGAATTATTATTTTTTTTAGCAATTGAAAAAAATTCTAAACACAATGATAAATAAATAAAAAAAATTACTTTTAATGACAATTTCCCTGAAAAACAAAGTCAAATGAATGGTATTCGGTATAGTAATTTTTTTTTTTAGCAACTAGAACAAATTTTAGACCCATTGGTAGAAAAAATTATCACTTTAATGGACAATTTCCATAATTAAAAAAAAAAAAAAAGACGAGGTGTGATAGCTCGGCTTGCCCTTTCAATGTGCTAGTTCGTGGAGCAAGCCAAGGTGATATTTTTGGAAACAATTAGCTCGCGGTCTACTCACCCCATATGTAAACGCGAGTTGGCTCGTGTGGTGGGCCGAGTTTAGCCCGATAGATGGCAAGTCGAACGGCTTGGCTTGACTCATTTAACACCCCTAAAATGAGATGATAAGAATCGTGCTAGTGTATAAATTTGGTCATGACGGCCACTTTTGACTTATACAGAACTTTGACTAGTTAAGTATGAACTATATTTAGTATACCCAACACATCAAATATGCATTTGGGTGAGGACGCACATAAGAGATATGCACGACTCAGTTCACAAGCTTAGCACACGTTGTATCATGCCAAACTAGCTATCGTAGCTTAAAAATTCTCTATTAAACAAACCCCTCGGAAGGCCCCAAAGTAATGCCAAAAAATTTTGTGAACAATATGCTTGTGGCTCATTTAAGAAGGATTGGAAATTTAAGGCTCGAAGGGCGCATATAGGAGATCGAGATAATCCCAAGGCTTTGGCTTCTTTGTACTACAATCTTCAATCTTCTTGCCATTAGCCACATGACTCGTCGTGGTTACCTCTCACAACCTTTAATTAGAGCACAAGATCCTTCTCTCCGACTTTGTTGGGTTTGAACAAATTACTATAATATAATAGCACTATTCATGCTGGACACGTGTTACAATTTCCTATTATCAACATATTTTTTTGAAATACATATACATTTGGAAACTCATGATAGGGGTTGCCCATTTATTTTCATTTCATTCCCCAAAACCTCAAATCTCTAAATTCTCCTTCTTGCTTGAGAAGATCGGAAGAAGAAAGAAGTTTGGGCAAATATAGCAGAGGCTTCAGGGGTTAGGTCCATTAGAGTGGATGAAACTACTGAGTCTTTGGATCGAGTCACGACACGAGAATGAGTGGATATCGATGAGTTTGTGGAGGAAGAGGCGATGGCTACTTTAGAGGTAGAAAGACGAGCACTCTTGGTGGCACGAGTGGTCGGACTAGAGGAAAAAGAAGAAGACATTGTTGATAGGTGTTATGGTGGAGGAGCTAATCAGCTGAAGAAAGACGAGCACTCTTGGTGGCACGAGTGGTCAGACTAGAGGAAAAAGAAGAAGATATTGCTGATATGTGTTATGGTGGAGAAGCTAATCAGCTGAAGTGGGGAATAAAAGGCAAGAGGAACACCAGGAAGAAGGAACCAAGCTGCTGCCAAGAAGAAGAACTGCGGCCGCCAAATTCAAATTAGAACCAAGACGACGCTGTTTTGGATTAAAGGGAAACGGTGTCGTTTTGAGCCAATAATTTCAATTGTAATTGGAACACATTTTTTTACTTTGCAAGAGTGAATAATGCGACTTCTTTATGTTATAACAGGATGAGGAAGAGAAGAATAAATAAGTTTTTTTTTCAGTGTGATTTCCCTCTCAATTCTCTCTCTCTTTCCTTATTTCTTCTTATTATCTCCCTCTTAATTCTTACTGTTAACTGTAATTTCATTCAATTAATAGAGTTTACAGCTTGGGTTATTAATTCCCAACTGATTGCCTTCAATAACTGGTGTTAATTGGTTTAATTCTGTAATTTTGGGTGAGGTTGTGCTCCAACCATAACAGTTGGTATCAGAGCAGTACGTGAGCTGGGGAAGAAAATGGAAAGTTTTAGCAAAAATCAGGAAGAACAATTTGAAAGGTTCAGAAAGAAACTGGGAATTCTGAGCGTGACTGCAAATTAATGGGATCAAATGTTGAAGGTGGTCGACACTAAGCAGGATAGGATGGAGCAATTGATGGAGAAAAATGAAAAGTAAAACTAAATTGATCATTTCAATGTTGGCTAAAATGATTGAGGATCAATCAGCCTTGAAAGTGGAACAACTCGAGTTCAATATTAGTGTTGATTCAACCAAGGCGACTAATGAAGGTAATGAAAGAACTAGTGTTGTAGAGACAGAGAATAAATCCAGTGGGAAGTTATCAGAAGATTCAAAAAACGTTGAGTTAACTGATCATATTTTAAGCGTAGATATAAAAGAAGCTTCTGGTTGTAGTGCAGATTTAGAAAGTGTTGGATATGTGGAGGAATGTTCAAGTGAAAATCACAAGAATGACATCTTACCTATTTTAAGTGTGACTATGCTCAATGAGAGTTCTAAAGTAGATAATGGTAGTGCTATTATGGAATCAGAAGAAAATAAAATTGGTGGAGATATGATGCTTCAATTGATTCACTTGAAGCCAGACCGTGTAAATGATATAATTGATGATATTGTTACTAGGAAAATACTGGGGAAACTATAGCAGCCACAAATGGTTCTACTAATAATTAGAGTATAGAGGTTGGAACCCGAATAGAGAACATAGAAAATGGTAAAGGAAATGATAGGAGTGCAGTAACACTAGTTTTCCCTCAGTTGGAGAGATCTACGAGTTTGATTTTAGACACTGAGAACCAAAATTTGGAAATTGGAATGTCAGCTGATATAAATAAAGATGGTATCACAAGTGACACGAATGTTGTGGCCATGTTCCCTTTCACAGAAGCAACTGTTGATTTCTCTTTAGAATCAAAGGATCAGAATTCTGAAGCAACTGTTCATTCCTCTAACGATTCTAAGGATCAGAAGGAGGGGGTTGAGAATGGAACGCCAAGTAACACTGTTGAAGATGGAAGTCAAAGTGATATGATTGAGCTTAACAATTCTCAGAAGACCATTTTGGAGCCAATGAGGACTGATGATGATCATAACGCGAGAAACAATGATTTTATAGAGGCCTATGTTACCTTGCACTACCTGCTTAATCTAAAGGTAGTGAAGAGAATGAGCCAAGCTGAGAGGATATCTGTATTGATCAGTAATGGTACTACACATAACTTCCTTAATGAAAAAATGATGAAGAGCTAAGCTGTAAGATACTAACAACCAAACAAGTGATAGTGACAGTAACCAATGGTGAGAAACTGATGAGCACAGCCATATGTAACCCACTTGTTTGGACTATGCAAGGAATGGAGTTCCAATACTAACAGAGAGGGATTAGACTTGTGGACAGTGATATGGTGCTTGGAATGGATTGGCTAAGCCAATTGAGTCCTGTCTTATTTGATTTCAGCAGGGGCGGGGATGAGCTAGAGCTCAAGAGTAAATCTTCCAAGAGAATCTTCAAGATAATAGCTAGTAGTGAAGTCAGCCAGTGGTTTCAAAAGTAGCCTTATGGGGTTATAGCTCAGTTGAACTCCTTAGCAGAAGAGAAGACAGAACTTGTATCTTGTGTGGTGTTGACTTTGATTGAGCAAATACTAACCAGAATGTCAATCCAAAAGCTCGCTGTCAAATACTATGGACACTTACCTGTGGTTATAGAGGGTTGCACAATGAACATACCAGTTAATAATGATCTAGCTGCTGTTAGAGGTATGCTTTTACAGACTTTTGATTACATTTTTCATGAACCCTCAAAAGACTACTCTGGTAGAGTTGCTGGCACCATTCCTAAAGGAGATTCAACTTCCTTGGTCTTTGACAAGCTAAGATAAATAGATAAGAGGTTGGAAAATCAACAAATGTGCCCTTCTGAAGTTCTAGCTAATAATGAACCAGGCAAGCCAGTTGCTGATCCCAAAAAGGAAGACATATGGGAAAATATATTACAATAGGATGCTGGGATGGATGGTCCATCCTATTGGGTTGCAGATACGCCAAATAACTCAAACTCACTTGTTAGCAACCTTGATCCTTGGATTTTATGTCATGATACTCAATTTTCTCCTCCTAGACATAGCAAAATTCAAGTAAAAAGGGAAGCTGGAGGGACTATAGGTACTCCTGGTGACAGTCATCCTATTAATGGTGAGTTACAAATAGAAAATTGCAAGGAATTGAACATAGAGGTACTATTGGAGGAACAAAACCAGCCACTACGTATTCTATCCACACTCATGGTGAAAGGGAACAATCAAGCCATCACTCAGTGGCTAGTGTAATGGAAAGGAACCAACCCAGATGAGGCAACCTGGGCAGATGCAGAGAATATACAAACCTCATTTCCATCCTTTCAACCTTGGGGATAAGTTGAGGCTGAAGGGGAGGGATGTTATGGTGGAGGAGCTAATCAGCTAAAGTGGGAAACAAGAGGCAAGAGGAACACCAGGAAGAAGGAACCAAGCTGCTGCCGGAAGAAGAACTACTGTCGCCAAATTCAAATCAGAACCAAGACGACGCCGTTTTGGATTAAAGGGAAACGATGTCGTTTTGAGGCAAGAATTTCAAATGTAATTGGAACACGTTTTTTACTTTGCAAGAGTGAATAATGCGACTTCTTTCTGTTATAACAAGATGATGAAGAGAGGAATGGGTGAGTTGTTTTCAGTATGATTTCCCTCTCATTTATCTCTGTCTTCTCTCGTTCTTATCTCTTTCCTTATTTCTTCTTCTTATCTTCCTCTTAATTCTTACTGTTAACTGTAATTTCATTCAATTAATAGAGTTTACAGCTTGGGTTATTAATTCCTAGCTGATTGCCTTTAATAACTATTGTTAAGTGGTTTAATTCTGTAATTTTGGGTGAGATTGAGCTCCAACCATAACATTTTTGCGCCTGCCCGCTTCCAACTCCGAGTTTCCATACAAAAACCCTTCAGGAAACCAAACTTTTACGGTAAAGACTTCTTTTTAATATTTTCAACTTTTATGTTAATGTAAAATGAGATTTTGGTTTACTAGAATTAAGAGGTTCTAAGATTTTGCTTTGCTTAACAGAGTAAGTTTTGCATAAAAGAAAATAAAACGTGTTGGGGGGTTTATGCTCGGTTAACCAAAAGGTTATATCAAAATAAGCGGATTCTTCCCAGTCAACGAATCCAGACAAAAGGCTTTGAAATTTGCTAATATGCAGTTACTTCGCTTTCATTTCCTTTTTAGTTGTTTATAATAAACTCGGGTTATGGGTTTTTTTCTTCTTCATGAACTATCGGCTACTTTGATACTATTGGAATCAAAGAACATTAGCAGGGGAAAAATCTGAATGAAACATAAGGAGAGACTATTGTTGGCGTTCTCTTCATTCTTTTGTTTTTTACTATACCTCGTAAGGTGTCTTGAATTGAGATGAAGTTAGGACCAAAAAGGGAGTCCATTTTTTTTTTTACTTTGGTTTGTTTCTTCCAACTACTTGGACATTTAAATGGCACTAACTATTCCAATGTTTGCTCTTGGTTTCTCAGTTGATTTCGTGGAATTAGAATACTCATGTTGAACATTTCTAGAGGAGTTCATCTAGAGGACTTATGCAAAAGAACAACGATTCTGGTGGTACATCAATGCCTAGCGGTTTTACTGGTCGGCTACGCCATCGCAGAGGCTCAAATGAGGTTGGTTATATTTTTTGAGGCAATTTTATGAATCATGCAACGAAGTTATTTTATGCTCTTCTCAAGCAAATAACATTGGCCAAATTGAATTTGTTTTTGCTAAGACTTGGTTGCTTCAACTAGGAATGCAAAGTACTGACAATGGAAGAATCTAGCCCTTGCCTCCTTTATGCTTAGAGATTTGAAATTAATTTTGTATTAGTTTATCGAAATAGAGCTTTTTTGATGCAAGCTCGATCACATTGCAACTGTCAATATACCTATATTAGGTAGCTATTAGGAAATTTACCCTCCTATTTAACTTAGCAAATTCTGAAAATTTGTTCTTCTTCACTTCTTTACTCGGGAAACTACACTTGAAGAACATGTGGAGAAGAGTATTTAAATGTTACTTCCCCTTTGATATGTTTTATCTTAACTTCAGGAATTTAGTTTTTATTTTAGTGAATAAGAATTGCGAGGACTACAATTTTGTCCATTTTCGTTTTCTTTCTTTCTTTGTTGTTAAATTTTGTGTCCGAAAATATTCTTGAATCTAAATACCTCTTTTTCAAAATAAATAAATAAATTATATTTAACATCTTATCTTATTGCCTTTCATTTCTAATCTTTTAGGTTCTTCCTGAAGTTGTTAAAACAAATGGAAGCCATTTACTTGTAGATGATACAAACAAATACAAGTCGATGTTAATACATATATATTCATCCACTTGGACGATTGGAGGTTTTGCCTTCATAATCTACATGGGCGACCTTTATAATTGGACCGAGGGCTGGCCCTAGCCCAAGGCAAACAAGGCCATTGCCTTGGGCCTCAAAAGAGAGTCCCAAAGTACCCTAATCCATATATAAAAAAAAGTTTTGTTCTACTGATATAGAGGAAATTAGGAAGAGGAATAGTCCTCCTCCTCGTGAGTCCAATCAATGAATGAATCATCTGCAATTCTTCATTATTTAAGAGTCATACTCCACCCCTCCTCCAAACTCAGGAAAAAATTCCTCTATTCCCTATGCGAGTGCTACGAGATGATCCATATTTTCCGTTAATATATCCCCGAAAATCTGAATTTTGAAGTACCCGTTAATCTCTTGATTCTCTTCTCTTCGTCAATCTCTTTTAATCTTTTTGTGACTCGAATTCAATTTGGCAAGTTGTAAAAGTGGCCGAGCGGGTTATCGGCCTAAACAAGTAGATTGAGGAAACCAAACACGGGTAACTTTTTTCGTTAGAGAAGTTAAAGGCGCGGAGGCGGAGACCTGGTTGTTCTCATGTTTTGCTGTTCCTGTTGTTGTGTTGAGGTAATTGATTACTAATTATGACTAATGGCTTCATCCAATCATCTCTTTCTTGGATAGTATCATAGTTTAGAAATTGAATTAATTGAATAATTGGATCCTGTAAATTAATTGCTTAAACCTTCAGTGTTATTGGATGAATTGGATCCTGTA
>CAIGRF010181388.1:6294-17046 GCA_903798235.1 Fraxinus ornus
TTATGTATTTTTTGATTTTATGGAAAACAAATATCCCTTTATGAATGTATTTCCATTTGGAGACATTTTTTTCTTGTTGTTTTTAAAATATAGTATAATATTATTGTGCATAATATGAACTTTGAATTTTCTGTTTGTGATTTTTGATTGGAGATGACAGAGAGAAACACGTTATTTAATTATTTATCAATTACATAAACATTACATCATTAATTATTTAATTAACCAAAAAAATTACATATTATTAATAACAAATTAATTCTTAAATAAAACTATTAAATATAAACTAAGTAAACGTGCATTACACGTTGCTTGCACCTAATATATATATATTTAACAACATTGGAATTATAACCTCAATCTATGTGATGTTAGGTGATAAGCTAAATGAAATGTGGAATTAAATTACTCATTTAATTATACTTATAATGTCAACTAACGTCACATAGACTGTGGTTATAACCCTAGTGGGCCTAAATAGCAGTACTCTAAAAAATATGACACATTATCAAGCAGTTCTTAAATGCATATGATGCTAACAGCTTTCAGCCTTAACTTATCTAACTTATTGTTAAAGAGCATGGAGCATAAACAAAAACCTGACGTCTTTAATTTACACAAACATATGCAAATTATAGGGGGGGAAAAGGAAAATAAGTAGAAATTGTTACAACAGATTGGCAGTATATCATGCGGACTATGAACATATACTGGCCAGTCAAGAAACTCAGCCAATGCTTCTGCTACCTAACATGAAAGCTAGAATTACATTTGATGTGAAAACCGCAGTTGCTGAGTCAGTTATCCTTCCCCTTGACACTTCCTTCAGTTATTTTAGGACCATCATATGTAGCAAGAAAAAAAGTGCTTTCATTCTTTTGCAGAAACCTACATCAAACATACACCCCATAAGTAGATCAAGCATTGTTAACTCAAAGGTCACTCAGAATTAAATAAAGATTAAACATCAATCCCCATTTCCAAAAATATCTGAAGATAGGACGGACTAGCTAGAAAATGACAGCCTAACCAGCCCATCTACAAAGAAAGTACATGGTAAGTTTAGCGATGGCTTAAAGGCGGGTATCTTCTGACAGGGGTCGATTTGCTTGGACAACAAGCAACTAAAAACTGATACAGGAAAATTCATGAAAGGTCATAGAAAAAATAAGAACATTATATACATGGGAACGCAGGGGAACAAATGGAAAGTAGATTCCATATCACGACCCTAGATTGCCTCATTGAAACAAAGATAAAAAAAAAAAATAACTGCACATATTGAAGGACCCATGTCAAAATAATTGTGCCATTATCTCACCAATAATACAGCAATCTAAAGCAAGGGACTCTTCTTGATCAATTTCAATAGTTTTGCCGAGACTAACAATGAAGATGAACCTCATATTCAATCCCAAGTTCCCAAAAGGTCAAAATCAACACAATTTATCACATAGAACAAAATGATATTATTCTCCCACATTGGCTAAAAATAAACAAATTGTGGGTCCATGATATAATTGTGGCTCCTATTTTATATACATTTACAAAAGCTACTTTTTAGCATGACCAAGCAAGCACTTAATGAGAGAGAGAAGTTAAATAGATTATAGAGCTCAGCTTATACTTGAGAAACTCGTGCAATTTCTGCTGCATCCGAATCATAGTCTCCTCATCAATTCTCACATATGCCAACAATTCCGGCAACTTCACTGCACATAGCAGAAAGTACATAAATGCAGAGTTCCTAAAATTGGAATTAGACAACCACCACCACCACCACCACCTGAGCCTTGTTACCAATTAAAAAGAATATTAAAAAAATGGAATTACACAAGAGGATAAAATACTTTTTCAAACAGATAGACCTATGATAAGAAGCTCATCATCTCACAAAGCAGAAAAAATCAATCTCATCAACACAGATTGGAAGTTCATCAGTTAGATAATAAGACAAGGAATAAACTTCTAAAAATCACAAATCTTCCTGAAGAACAAAACTTGCTAAAATATAACATAATATAAACTTACCGAAGAGGCGCAATAAATGTTCCGCGCCATATATATTTGACGGAGTGACATTATCTGGAACTGCTTCATGGTACTGATTGCCCTCCATTTTGTACAATAGAACAACTGGCAATGCTTTGTTAAAATAACATCGCAGTCCCTTCAAAATTTCTCCAACTGCATCAGTCTTCCTGTATTTACCCAAAAAAAAATCAAGGACCACTCACCTATTAACACTTTCGAATTCCCAAACCATATGAAATCCACTAATATCACATACATGTAATGCTACACGAAAATGATTATTCCCAACACTGCTATCTATGTTGCTCGGACTCTCCATTTTATAGAAGTACCTACGTTGGGCACATACAACAAGGATAAGGGTATGGGATCCTTCTGGAATCCTTTAAATCAAAAGGGGGTCCTTTATATTGTTTTTGTTATTTTGGTATTGTATATTTCACATTTAGACTTGAAATAAAACACAAAAGAAGTATCATAATTTGCAATTTCATTTGACACACACACATAAAAAAATGCATCTAAATTATCGGTATATAGATTTCTGAAGTAAATTTAAGTTTGTAAGACGTATCCATGTTTAAGNTTCTAAAGTAATTTTAAGTTTATATCTAGATTTTGGATTCTTTTTAGCCATATCCTTATATCCTAGATCCAAGGAATAAATGTTCCAATTCCTAGATATGTACCAGTAGCGGACACCCACACCCAAGTCCAAGCAACATAGACGGCTATAAATCTACAACTATAAAGAAATTAGAGACATTGAAGCAAAAATTTATGAAGATAGATAACTTCATGATACTGTATTTCCACAAGGCATGTCTTCCTTTCATGGAATGTCATCTCACACTTCAATAATATTGAAGGGATATAGCGTTTACAGAATATGTTACCCAAGCTTTGTATCAAAAGGGAAAAAAGAAGAGAAAAAAAATATCCTGATGGCAACGATCAGTTTATAATTAATCCTCTTAAGTGCTTGTTAATCTCACAAGTAACAACTGATCACATATTTTAGAAGTATCCAAAGAATCGAGTTAAGAAAAATTGATTAGACGATAAACTTTTTAGGGACATTGCTTTATTTATATATTTTGAGCTTTAGGTGAACATATCAGCAAGGAAAGGCTAGCTCCAACTAGAGGGTACAAGTGATGTTGATCAATGAACGAATATTTGAGAAAATGAAAATATATTCCAAACCTAGTTTGGATTCTGCATGACTGTGCAGAATAAATATTCTTGATAAGAAAGGAAAGAGAAATTGATACTATCCCAGCAAAGCCATGTCCGAATCCTTTGGTTGGGTTGTATCTTCTCTGTACCCTCCCTAATCCTAATGGAATTGCATGTTATCAGCCTTCTGCTGGGCCTGTTCCATCATAGAAAATAACAGGCCCTGATCACCCAGTTGTAAACAGGCCTCTAGAAGAGCTCGTACAGATTTCAAACAATACATGCAAAATAAAAATAAAAAAATCGCAAGTTCATCAATTCTTTAGAAATTTAGAGATAGAAACTTACGTGCCATCCTTTCTGGACCTGTAATCGAGGTACTTGGCAAAAATATCTTCGACATTAGGAGACCGAGGAAGTTTTACAAGCTGCAAGAAAAGAAAGATCCTTTTATGTATTATTTCACAGGTCTCATAACACCAAAGACGAAAATTTAATTCACAAGCCCACTTGAATTAAGCAAAAAAACAGACCAATTAATTGCTCTTCAACATCCCACCAAACACAACTAATTCGCAGGGAAAGAAGATGAAGGAAGGACACTTCTGAGTAACTTGTAACCTAATCATGACTCATGCCCATACAGCAAGGGTAAACGCTTGTGAAATTGACAATAAAACAAGGCCAGCTAATATTTACATTGAGCAACCCTAAAAAGCATGCCAATTCCACATTAGCAGAAAGATAAGCTACAGTCCCATGTTCTTTTGTGTCTTCAAGGACAGAATGAAAAAAGTGTTCAGCTAGAGCTTCAACAAAGTAAGGAACTAGGAGTGCAGCAAGAAAGGATTATACAAGTCACGATCAAATTGAACGACAGAATGACAATTAGAAAATTACATAAGTTAAATAGTTTTATATAAGTTTACCTTTTATGCCACATATGAAATCACTTCACTCCAAGCCAAGAAAATTTTATTTGAAATGCCCAAGAAAGAACAAGGATTTATCTCTCATTCAAACATAAACAATTTCAACCGATGTTGGCAAATCAAAAGAGTGCTTCCCAGTTTGCATTCTATGATTTCATTTCTTCCGTTTAAAAATAACATTTTCAACCGAAAAACACCAATCAGAAGAGAGCTTTCCAGCTAAGATGATGAGGTGCCCTTAATTATGTGTTATTCTCATCAATAGGCTGGAATTTACACTCAAATGGAAAATAGGGAGTTTTTGCTTTATTGTTTGGTGTTTTATTTTTTGGGTGGTGGGGGTGGATTTGGCAGCAACTTATACAAGTAGTACCTTATTCTTCTGAGTGATGAACTCCCAATCGTCAACCAATTGCTTCTTCAGAGTCGATGGAATTTGGATTTTGAGGAGTTTTTCTCCAGCTGAATTATTTTTCTTAAAACAAAACAGAAAGACAATTAGGATTGATAAAATCAACAGAAAAATCACAAGATCAACAAAGTAAAAGGGCCAGCTGTTCTGCAAATAAAATTCAATTGAGATTTATGCTTTCCACAAGCTAAGAACCAGCTGTTAATGTCATCTGCAATTCTAAAGTTATATCAAAGAGACTATGAAAGCACTAAACAATTTGAGAAGAGAATAGCAGAAACTTTACAAATAAAATTTCAATAAAATACAGTGAACTCTTGATGCAAATAGAAGATGATTTTAATTTTTTAATTGATTGTGTGTGTGTGTGTGTGTGTAATTTGAGTAGGATTTATGCTTATTCTTTATACTTAGGATTTATGGTTGATAAGTACAAACAAAAATTAAATTTCTTTGAACTAACAATAGCTCAGATCAAACCTCAATGCCTGAGCTAGGCTTTCGCTTCTTCCCTTTTGCAACTGCAACAATATCATAAAGAGAAAAGGTAGTTTTCTCTAAAGCAGATGCTACCAGAAATTAAATAGGATAAAACCAAATGTTTCACATTATCTCCACCATCTTCACAATCAATTCTTTGACTACTTAACCATGCACTTTTATGTGTGAAAGTAAAAAGATGACCAATAAAAATCACATGGCTGAACTTATTATTATGTCCAGGTCATTAGTCCCAGTTTTGACAATCCATTAAAATCATAACGGGCGAGTTTCAAAATAATCGAATCGAGTTCATGTTCCACAAGATATGGAAGGTGGTAACTGAAGATGCAGAGGAAAGTAAATTGATAGGAAGAGAAGAACAGCATACCATTGTTCTTAGTCTCCTCTTTATCCAATTTACTATCTGTAAAAGCCAAGGAAGAAACAAAAACTCAGATAGTACAAAAATGCAGACCATCAACAAACGTCATACAGAAATAGATTACCATTTTCAAACAAAAATAAAAGAGTAATATTCTTACACATTCATCATTAAAAGGATATAAAACTGATTTTCTACGTCGCTGTCATTCTCACCAGAGGCAGAGATAGTGCAAAGATGCAAGGACAGATAGTATTTTGTGTAAAATTCCTAATGGGTACTGTCCAAATACACATTCTTATACTTCAAGATTCAATCAACATAATGGGTTATAATTGGCAAAGTTCAAAAGTAAGGATGTGAAGGCCTTTCCACCTAAGAGAATCTAGCCAAAACGAGATGGCAATTATCATTCCCAGTTCCTTGTCTGTCTGCAAACAAAAACTCCAAAAAACAAAAACCCACACAACAACCACTAATGGCAAAGATGGTAAGGTGGTATTCTGAACTCAAATGAATGGAGATTCAAGGATTTTTTTGGAACGGGCATTTTTTTTTTTTTTTTGGGAAGGGGTTGCTACTTTACTTTGGCATAACAAGAGATGGTGGAAGTACACTCCATTTCAAGCCTTTCCAGCAGACCAAACACAACCTTATCGTGGATCATGAACTCTCATGAGCTAATCATGAATATTATCAACTCATTACCCATGCACAAACAACACATATTAAAAATAAAGGAAACCATAAGTTCTATTTCTGGATTATATCATATCAACTTGAGAAAGAAAAAGACATACCAGATGAACTTTTTGGTTTCACTTGTGATGAACGCCCTGACTTTGCATTCTTGTCCACACCAGCTTTCTTATCAAGGTCTTGTTGCTTCAAAACATTCTCTTCAGTATGCTTCATCAATCGATCCATGCCTACCCATTCATCCCAACTATTGGCAAGATAGTTAGAGCTTCAGAGAGTAATTCTGTATGGATCATCTAATCTCAACATTCAATATGCTGCTTAATAACTTTAATGGTTTTTAAACTAATTATAAAAACCTTGTCATGGCAGCATATCATCACTAGGCTCTGATTGAATTTCCCACTACTAAATCAAAAGTGTACTTGTTACATGAAAGGATTAGGATGAGGAGATTGTAGACTCAAATTTGAAACAAAAGTACAAATATCGTCTGTAGGTGATCCAACAGCTAGTCTGCAACCTATCAATGCACCACATGGTCGACATCAAGGGCTAAGAACGCCAAGACAAACTTTAGGGACATGAAAATCTCCCAATGGATCTTTATTATGCTCCTATTCAGATTTCTTATACACAGTATTTCAAATCTAAAAGTTCAGTCAAACCCTTAAAAAAGGACTAATTTGTAAAGGTTCACCATGTGAACGAACTAGAAACAGATGATTTCATTACTTGCATGCAACACAAGACGAATGAAGTTTCTACCATCAGCTAAAACAACGCACTTAATACAATTTACTAAAAAATGAATGTATTGTTACAGAACTTAGTTTACAAGAGAATAGAAAAAATGCATTTCCCAAACTTTTCTCTGTTTCTCTGTACTCTTCAAGATAAACAAAATCCTTTCATTTTTCACCTTCTTTAACACAAAGAATCAAAGATTATCAATGGAAAATCATGTTTCAAGACTGTGACAAGTCCATATACTCCTTCTGCCAACTAACGCACGAAGTGATTTAAATTGGTATGAGATTCGAGATAAGTGGCAAAATGAGATGCATCTCATAGCAAATTGCAGACTTGTACGGATAGGCAAACTAGGTTCGATGACAATGATCCATTAGCCACCATTAAACCTGTAATTTTCCTTTCTCGTTGATTCATTTCACTTAGCTAATAGCAGGACCCTACCTATGCAAAAGTGAAACTAAGTCCAACCAACTTGTTAGTAAATCACATGCACAAAAAAATCAATTTTTTGAAGAGTGTTCAGGAAAAGAAATTGTCCATACTAGTATAGAAGTACAAGATGGAAAAATGCGTAACCATACCTCCTTTATCAAAGTATTTTCATATTATTGGCTATTCAACAACCCCCAAAACTTGCTCCATGCAAGTGGAGGTCACAATAATTACAAACCAACTCATTGCAACAGTAATATTATGAAGAAGTGTCTGGTAAACAAATAGATGGTACTCAAATTCCAATTTGTTTTAAAAAGTCATTTTTATCCATCCGGAATCTTCTCATGCTAGTGCACTCAACTTTCAGATATCAGCCTACATCTTCGTATCTTTCCTAATTATCTTACTGACATCCATTTGCTCACATTCTCTTACAATTGCGGTTTTTTTATTCAGCAACTTCAGATCATAAAATTCAAAATGTAACTTCATTACGGTTCTAGATTAACATATTACAATTTAATTCTTCAATTGATCTCTTCCCGCAGTCAAAATACAAACATTTTATGTTCTAGTTATTGGTATTTCGCAGTACAGTCAGTTCAATCATTGACTTAGGTTCATATGACGTTAGTTCCAACATTCATACAAAGAGTGATAATAAACTTTACATGTCTGATTCTATTTCCATGAATATAATTAAAACATTCTTTTGTAAGTAATATTTCATAGAAGCAGCAAACAATGAGAGAAAACCTAATACATAAACCGGGATCAGTAACTCAAATTATTCATAACAAAAGGCTGTAAGCAATCATTGACAGAGTTTTTGCCTTCCAGAACACAAACAGAATTTCAGCGTGACTTCGCTGATGGAAATAGTGATGTGATATGTCACTAAGAATCAAGATTCACTGTGGGATAGATGAGGAGTAGCCAAGAAGGCATCCTGAACAACCGTAGCTTTTATATCCTAAAATAAGTTTTACAAAGAATGAACCTAAATTGGAACAGATAAATGAAATGGTAGAACAAGTAGGATCCTGATAAAATATATAAATAAATAAAAAAAACTATTGATTCTAGTTCTTATTCAATAGCAAACAATTTGAATCAGAAAAAGAAATTCACTTGAAGTACTGTGGCAGCATACTCACTTTTTATTCCAACCCTGCAAGAACAAAGAGAATATATTCAGCATGCCATCACAGGTAGAAAGCAGCCAATCCTACTTACATTAGTCTGGGACAGCAAAATCTGGACTAGTCGAACTTCTACGGAAAACACACAACAGACAACACCAAAAAGTAACTTACAAGGTAATGGACATGGTATTTCCAGTCGTTCTTCCGAAACTCTACTTTTTGCACCTTGCCCGCAAAAGAAAAAAAGCAACAGATGGAAAAAAAATTTCAACAACCGATCAAATTCTTTAATTTAACTTAAATAACGTAAAAAATCGAGAAAAATACAATTCAAGTTAACAATAGAAAGAAACCCTCAGAGGATCGTTTAGGGCATTGCCTTGGCTTCATAGATGCGGGGGCCGTGAAAGGCAAGGACCTTCTCGCCTGCGGCAAAGAGGCATTCTGAATTGGAATCCAGCGCGTTACCGGAAGAGTTCTCGCCGTTGCTCCCCGACTCATCCTTCGAACTACTCACCATTATCTTTTCTATCGTTCTTTTTCTTCAAAATTTTGACGGAATTTTATTCTTCTGTTGATAAAAACAACAAGGAGCGAAGAAATTTTAATCTACCCTGCCTTCCCGTTTTCGTTGCGCAACCGCAATTTGGAAGTGCCGCGGTGAGAGAATGACAGTCTTAGGGTGGTTGGGGTGTTGGAGGAGGGGGCAACGGGCAGATATTTGTTTCCCACTTCTTTGCCGGGGTTTCAAATTTCCCTTGAGAAAGGGTGCTTGTTGAATTTATAGGAAGAGGCCATGCCCATACCCGACATCCGGGTTAATCAGAAGTTCGACACGATGTTCACTAGAAAATGGTCGACAACAACAAATGACATCCTGTCACTGTGAAATCAAGTCATAAACTTTATCCAAGATAATCATAACGATACTCGAGAAAATTATTTTATACTCCGAAAAATTTATACCAATCAAACGTATATTTATGGGTATAATCAGGGGTGGACCCAGCCAAAGCCCCGCCCCAATTTTTTCAATAGCCCGATATAAAAATAAATAAAAAAAAAAGTGGGCCAACAAACTGTGTGATAAACTCATAAAAGCCCTTGCTATCCATTACAATACCAACAATCCCAATTGGAAAGCATACACGCACATCCCGACTCCGGACTCCTAACAAAGAACTGAAAAAAATTGAATTGAAATCCCCAATTTCCACCAAAACAACAAGGTCTCAAATTCATGAAATCGATGAAATTGAAGAAGTGATGCAGTGGGTATCAATTGAAGGACATAATTATCATAATTTTTTTTTGTAATTTCTTCTTCTACCGCCGTCGTTTGATTGTATCTCCCTAATTTATCTTCAACTATATGAATTACTATTTTCATAGTTTCAGCATCACCTAAACTTCGTAGTTACTTGACTGTTGATGCTAACGGTGGATTGGTGGTCTGAAGAGTGAAGTCTGAACTACAAAACCAGGCCCAACAACGTTCGGTAGTCTGTAGGTGAGTTTTCTATTGGTATTCATCTGATTATAGTCATTTCAATATGGATTTTATCATATCTAAACAAAGAGGCTTGGAGTGAATGTGGAAGAGAACGAGGTGTCTTCTTTGGTTGGAGTGAATGTGGTAGAGCACAAGCAGGGGCGGACCTGGGGGGTGGCGTGCCCCCCCAGGTTTTGAATTTTTTTTTAAAAACATATAAAGGAAAAAAAAAATTGGACAACTTCAATCCCTAATTTCTCCCATCCCCCCGTCTCCACACTCCCTTCTCCACTTTCATCTCTCCCCGTCTCCCGACAACAAAATCGACACCTCTGGCCACCGTGAGCCCTTGACGTCGTCGCCCTCCCTCTCTCACACCTCACTAGTCAGTGCAGTCACCACCACTATTAGTCCCGTCCGGTCCGAGACTCCCACAACACCACACACACACACAGTCACTCTGCGAGGCGCGAACCCAGTTTCAAGCAGCTGTTGCAGCCCAACTCCAGTCTCCTCCTACTAAATCAACTCCAAGTACAACTTACAAGCTCTGAGGAGGCGAGGCCTCGCCGAGGTCAGTTATTGTATTTACCTAATACTATTAATTTTGTAATGGAATTTTTCGATTTTGTGTTTCGTGTGTTGACTGTTCCACAGTTTTTTATCTGAAAATGAAATTAATGGGGTTATATTATTGATTGTTAAGAATCTAATGTGCTGAACTGCATATAGGGATTGATAGTTAGGAATTGATAATTAGGGCTTTTAGTTTTAGGGATTTAGGGGTTTTGATGAGATTTGAT
>CAIGRF010181395.1:0-13009 GCA_903798235.1 Fraxinus ornus
GAAGAAGCGTTCACAATAGCATTACAAGCCAAAATCCCCTACAAAGAGGCGCCAAAAAAAGTAAGAGCACCGTTGTGCTCGGAGCCTGTTGCACCACGAGAGATTGTCAATCTGGGTTGTTCGAAAATTCAGCCTAAATCGAATGATGAATTCCGTCTCAGGCTAAACGAAGTTAGTGGACTAGCCTATTATGGTGCAAAGAACATGTTAACGCTTCACATCATTGTGCCACTTTATAGGTACACTAAACACATCATATTGCATATATTTGAAGATATTCTTAATCTATTTATGAAAATAATTTGATATTTTGAGTGTGTTTGGTGCATATTAAAATGAGAAAATGCATTTTTTTGAAATGATGTGATGAGGAATATGTGATTGAAAAAGAAGGAAAAGTTATTGATGTGAAAAATATTATTTTATTGAAGAATGTGTGTTTAAAAATGAGTAGAAGAATGATAATGAAAAAAATAATGTGAGTCAAACAGAGGCTTTTAAAACAAATTTAAGAGGGAAAAAAATCCGTCTATTCTCTTTTTTTTAATCTTATAGAATACCGTCCAAAAATTAAAGGGAAAAATATATTTTGTGCGAAAAACGCTAATATTAAAATTTCAAAACAAAAAACATTTTTTCCCATTTTACAAGATCACACGAAAAGCCAAATTAAATAAATTGCATTAAGGGTCCGTTTGATTGCAAATGTGAAAAATTGGTTGAAAGAAAATGAATTTCAGGGAATTGAATTGCCTAGAAATTGTTTTACTGAAAATTGTAATTACTTGTGTTTGATTGGTATAATTTTTCACCTGAAAAATGTTTAAAATTTGGTGTCCATTTGACTTTTTTTTTGTGTGGAAATTGTCCATTAAAGGAATTTTTTTTTCATTATTGATAGAATTTTTTCCAATTGCAAACAAACCTGGAAAATCAAAACCAACCAAAACTACAAGAAATCTTTTTCCTCTAAAACCTAAAAAACGTGGGAAAAAGTTTCCGAGGAAAATTTTTACTATCAAACGGTGCAAAACTTAAAACTATCAAACAGTGCCTAAATCTTAAATTAGCTTTTAATACAGTTTCTATGGTTTATAAGATAACTTGCAATGTCTTTTTTTTTTTTTCTTTTCTTTTTATAAACTACGACCATAGAATAATCCATTCAATTATTTTGAAGTTTTGACTCAGATTTCTTGCTCTTTTGGCATTGACTATCGAACGTTGATAAGTGGAAAAATCAAAACGTGTAAGAGTAAGAGATACATATGGTCAGCTTTTAATAATAAAACTTTTATGTTGCTTTCTCTGCGACGCGAGAAAGAATATAAAATAAAAATGGGGAATTAGATACACGGTTTAGTGTGGATTCAGTCCATTTGACAATATTGATTACCAATTTTTCCCACTAATTACGCACAACATAATTTAGCCATCTAGGCATTATTTTCATGGGTTCTTTCATCCACTTATTTCTAGTTTTATTTTGAATGTTCTCTTTTCCTATTGATCAATTCTTGAACTTCGTTTACACCATAATTGGTAACGTGTCCGTTAGATAAAAAGATACATTTATTTATTTAAATATTATTTTTAGTGTTGACCCCAAAAAATGGACTCAGCAGATGCCGGGCCCACTCCTGCCACGTCAAGTGTTTATCCGGCGCGTTCCTACCGGAATGAAAACGGCAGTTAGGTTTGAATGAACGCGGGAGACACTTTCCGACAAGAGACAAAATTGTTCAGGCACCGACGGTATTGTTTTAAGGCAATCACGCTATCAATGATCACCTAATCGGAATGATCGTGAATCTGACTCCTTGNGTTACAAGAAAATTTACCTCCAAAGTATTTGGAGAAATGGGTTGGCGATCCTTTTCATCAACAGAACACCCGCAAATCACTGCTTGTCTCTCGAAATCCTAATCCATCGTTGCTTGCATGTCGACGGGTTCGATCGGCACAACTACCACCTCTGGTAGCTCCCAACTCTTCAACAGCTTTAAATCATAACAAGACCAGCAATCAAAATATTTTCGACTTTAACAAATGGCTTTTGGGTTCAATTCTCTCTCTCTTATCCCATGTTTGAAGAAAAGTAAAATATAAAAATGAAATGGGAAAGCAAGAATAGAAAGATGTACAGTTAGAAAAAGAGAGACCAAACATATTTGGGAAACAACCTTAGTCAACAATTGTGGCACTGCCAGAGATATTTTTTATTGATAAGAGGATAAAAGATATTTTGCATATAGAAAAGCCATTACATCCTTAATATACGAATTAATTGACAAATATGTAATAATTTTTTGACGATTTATACTAAAATATCATATGCAAGATATATATAATTGGGAAAAAAAACGGGTGGAGGTCACAGGGATCGAGGGGGCGCTGCCCTGTGGGGGTTCATGGTGGGCAGGATGAGCTTGAGATCATACACCCCCAAAGAATAATTAGAGAAAAATCTGCAATTGAGCTCATGTTTGGTACACATTAAAATTTTTATTTTTATTCTTCTACTCATTTTCAATCACATATTCTTCAATTAAAATAATATTTTTCATTTCATCAATAACTTTTCCTTCTTTTTCAACTACACATTCTCTATCAATATACTATTTCAAAATACATTATTTCAAAATAATATGACTCAAACACACCCTAATATCATATAAAACGGTGTATAACATCAATAATTCAATGATGTTATATAACATTACTCGTACCTAATTTTGTCCATCCAAATACTATTCAAATACAACACTAGCATCCACATAATGTTATCCACCCTAAAACAGTAGAGCCCCAAGTGCACCCATAAAGTATATTAACTATTAACATTTTTTTAGTCAGTTCACAATACTTTATATACTATTCTACTTGTAAAAGATTTATACATTATAATGTCGAATTGTAGTCCGAAGAAGCGTTCACAATAGCATTACAAGCCAAAATCCCCTACAAAGAGGCGCCAAAAAAAGTAAGAGCATCGTTGTGCTTGGAGCCTGTTGCACCACGAGAGATTGTCAATAAATTGGGTTGTTTGAAAATGCAACCTAAATCGAATGATGAATTCCGTCTCAGGCTAAACGAAGTTAGTGGACTAGCCTATTACGGTGCAAAGAATAGCTATGTCAACGAGTCGAGCCGAGTCAAAAAAAAAGTTCGAGCCGAGCCCGAACTTTTTTTGTCTGAGCTTTTTTGAGCCCGACCCGAGCCCGGTCAAAAAAAATGAAGCTCGGCCCGGGCCTTAGTGGGCCGAGCCGAGCCCAGACCCAGCCGTCTCGATTTTTCCCTTTTTTTGCCTTTTCTTTTAAAATATTAAAAAAAAATACATTGCGCAGCTTGCAGGCAGCCAATTTAAAAAAAAAAATTTATTTTTTGTTTTTTAATGGTGCAGGCTCGCCCGGGCCACGGGCCGGCCTGGGCTCGAGCCGACGCCCCAAAATGGGGCTCGATTTGAGCCCGAGCCAAGCCCGACTCGAGCTTTTTACGGGCTGAGCCAGAGCCATGCGAGCCGTCGCGCTTTTTTGTCATCCCTAGCAAAGAACATGTTAACGCTTCACATCATTGTCCCACTTTATAGGTACAATAAACACATCATATTGCATATATTTGAAGATATTCTTAATCTATTTATGAAAATAATTTGATATTACATAATACCGTCCAAAAAATAAAGGGAAAAATATATTTTGCACGAAAAACACTAATATTAAAATTTCAAAACTAAAAAACATTTTTTCCCATTTTATAAGATCACACAAAAAACCAAATTAAATAAATTGCATTAAAGGTACGTTTGATTGCAAATGTGAAAAATTGATGGAAATAAAATGAATTTCAGGGAATTGAATTGCCTAGAAATTGTTTTACTGAAAATTGTAATTACTTGTGTTTGATTGGTATAATTTTTCACCTGAAAAATGTTGAAAGTTTGGTGTCCGTTTGACTTTTTTTTATGAAAATTGTCCATTAAAGTGATATTTTTTTCTACTATTGGATCTAGAATTTGTTCCAATTGCCAAAAAAAAATTGAAAAAAATTATCATACCGAATACCATTCGTTTGGCTTTGTGTGTGCATGGAAATTGTCAATAAAAGTGAAAAAAAAAAAAATTGCCGTTGTATGTAGAATTTTTTCCAATTGCCAAAAAAAATTGGAAAATAAATTTCCACCAAAACCAAAAGAAAATGATTTCCACCAAATCCAAGAAAAGAGACACGTGAGGAAAACATTTTTCCGATAAAATTTTTGGCTATCAAACGCTACAAAAGTTAGAAAATGAAAAAAAAAAATTCCATTTTTTCATGAAAAATGTTGTGTATCAAACGGGGTCTTATATCACAATACCACATCATATAAGTGTTGAAAGTAACTAAAAAAAAATACATACATTTTAACATTTTAATTTAAATATATCGACATGGTCTCCATTTTAAAATTTCAAAGGATGTCATGTAACGATTACATGAAATATCAATCACGCTCTCGTTGTTATCTAAGAAATTCCCATCATTTTGAAGATAGGTCGCGAATTGTGACAATTGGTAAAATTTGAAATTTAATGAGTCTTAATTGAGACAAATTAAAATTTAGTGATGCAAAATATATTCATAGGAAAATAGACACGAAGCGGGAACGTTTTAATTTTTCAGCAAAAGCCCCAAAGAGGTTCATTTTGATTTTGAAAAAATCTTAATATTTGTCCCCAATCTATTGACTTTTGACAACTTCACCCTCAATGTATGTATCTTCGCAGCATGGTCCCTATTTCACATTTTCATATGGTCTTCGTCCCCCTTCTTATCCTCATTCCCTCTCCCACCACAACTCCCCTGTCCCACCCTCGCTTGCACCACCGATCCTCTACGACACTAGTTTTAACAACCTCCCAAACATTCCAAAATATATGTGTTTTCTATTGTGTCATCATTTCGTTTGATCTGAGGCTCCGTTTGATACACAACATTTTCCATCATTTTCAAATTTTTGTAGTGTTTGATAGACAAAATTTTACCCGAAAAATGTTTTCCTCACGTGACCCTTTCCTTGGATTTGGTGGAAATTTATTTTTCAGCTTTTTTTGGCAATTGAAAGAAATTCTAGATACAATGGTAAAAAGAATTTTCACTTTTATTGACAATTTTTATGCACAACAAAGCCAAACGAATGGTATTCGATATGATAATTTTTTTTTCAATTTTTTTTTTGACAATTGGAACAAATTTTAGATACAATGGTAGAAAAAATTATCACTTTAATGGACAATTTTCATAAAAAACGAAGCCAAACAGACACCAACTTTCAACATTTTCCAAGTGAAAAATTAAGCAATCAGACACAATTAATTACAATTCCCAGTAAAATAATTTTTAGACAATTCAATTCCCTGTAATTCATTTTCTTTCTACCAATTTTCCACATTTGCAATCAAACGGACCCTAAGTGACCCTTAAGATGATTGTTGATATTTGATTACTCGAGTAGAAATGTTCTCTAGAGAAATTTTCATATGGATTTTTGAAGCCAAACATCTTCATTTTGCCTCAAAAGTTGCACTAGATATGACCTTCATGGTAAAATTAACATTTCGAGATTGATTAATACTCGTTTAATGGTTTCACCACATAGGTTCAATAGTGATTAGTGAACTACGAGTCAGTGTCCATATCAAGATAAAATTCGTAAAATGGCTCCTAAAGAAGTATATTGTCCGTTGTTGAAGAATAATCTCTAACCACCGATCAAAACCGAGGTAAAAAAAAAACCCCACTTGTAATGGAATAAGTGGGTTTAACTTGTTTCAAGCACAGCCTAGGTTACCCCATGAACGATAATTGCATGTCAAGAAAGGGGAACCAGAAAAGGAAATTAAAATTTCATTGATTATAATGTTTTATCTTTGTTTACGGCTTTGGTATCGTACGTGCTTATAAAAGATTAAAGGTGTTCAATATTCCAATGAAGTTTCTCCTGCCCAAATGGACATAGAATGCAAGAAAAATGTCATTTCCAAAAGACAGTAAAGACTCAAGGGTTGTTCTTTTCGTGTTTTAGTTTTGAATTTTGAATTCATTTTGGATTTTGTGTTTTGAGTGTCCATTTTGAGATTTTTTGAAAACACATTTTTTTTGTCATTTTGAAAAAAAAATTCAAAAACAAAAAAATGAAGTTATGACTTAATTTTAACTGAAAACAGCTAAAACGACTTTTTTGACGTTTTTCATTTTCTTTGTAAATTTTAAACTCCTTTTTGGAAATTCATTTTTTAAAATAGGTAAGTAAACGAGTTTTCAGTGTTTTCAAAAACTGAAAATGACGTGAAAACAACAAAGAGAACATGCCCTCGATTTTTCTTCTTAAAGAATGCTCAATTGCCTTGTAATAACATATGAAAGAGAGCAAGGGACTTTTCAAAATAAGCAACTTTTTTTCCATTTAAATTATATTATCTAAACATAAAAAGTCATTTAAAGTAACTTTTAATTATTTTCAAACTTATCCAAACATGCTTGCACTGGAAACAAACATGCAACTAGCAGGGAAGTGCTACACCTTCCCCATTGCGAAAGAGAAAAGCTCCAATTCCTAGCAGAATACACGGGCTACCGGTGACTGTAAGTACTAAGAATCAACTTAAACCCGAGTATATCGAGAATAACTAATTCAAAAAATAACTGAAAACCGCTTTCCGTTTTATGCTGACAAACATAAAAGCAATAGTTCTACTACAGAAGCTACATTGTCATTCACACAGCCCTCAACCTTATTTTCGACGAATTTTGGTCTTCAACAGAGACCATTTCTTCGTCGAACACGCCGACCCCCCAACAAAAACACAAAACTAGCAGCGTAAAACAAAATTTAGAGAGAGAAAAAAATCAATGCGTTCAATTAAAGGAATTCTTTTATTTGACGCTTTCATCCCTTAGTACCTATAATGAGGAGGCTTGTAAGGACCCTCAATTGGTATGCTTAAGTAATCAGATTGGTCCTGAGAAAGCTTAGTGATCCTAGCACCAAGCTTTCCGAGGTGGAGAGCCGCAACTTTCTCGTCAAGATGCTTGGGCAATATATAAACCTTCTTCTCGTACTTTCCAGTGTCCTTCTCCTTCCACAGCTCAAGTTGGGCAATGACTTGATTTGTGAAAGAACACGACATGACGAAGCTAGGGTGCCCTGTGGCACAGCCCAAGTTCATAAGACGACC
Organism: Fraxinus ornus; assembly: GCA_903798235.1. Lineage (NCBI taxonomy): Eukaryota > Viridiplantae > Streptophyta > Magnoliopsida > Lamiales > Oleaceae > Fraxinus > Fraxinus ornus. The sequence continues at coordinate 7,218 of CAIGRF010181395.1, forward strand.
CTCCGCCAAGATAATAACTCCATTTTGTGTGTCCGGGAATACCCATCTGTCCGTTTGAGGCTTGATGGTGAATCTCTTCACGCCAGGGAAAGTCTCAAGACCTTGCATGTCAATTTCATTGTCGAAGTGTCCTATGTTGCAAACAATCGCGTTATTCTTCATCTTTCTCATGTCTCCGACCATGATTATGTCCTTGTTACCAGTGGTGGTTACGAAGATATCAGCCTCAGAAACCACATCCTCGAGGGGAAGAACTTGGAGGCCTTCCATAATGGCCTGAAGAGCGCAGATTGGGTCGATCTCAGTCACTATCACACGTGCACTGGCTTTCTTCAAGGCAGAGGCACAGCCCTTGCCGACATCTCCATAACCGCATACAACTGCGATCTTTCCAGCAATCATAACATCAGTGGCCCTCATCAGTCCATCGGGGAGTGAGTGGCAACATCCATACAGGTTATCAAACTGGTTGAAGGAAGATTACACAGTACATCAATAAATAAAATCGTAGTAACATGATTCAGCACGATCGAATATGATCTAATAAATTTAAAAGCTAATCATACGAGACATATAGGATATTACAAGAACGAGCAACAATAGACTACCCAACAGATGCTCGATTTGAGGTTGCATTGTCCATATTCAATATTTGAATGAGTATTGCGATTGTGTACTTCAGAATCATTCTGAAGAATCTAGATAGACAATTCAATTAATTTCCAAAGAAATAACGAACTACAAGCAATGATTTGAACACATTGACATTAATTGCCATCAAGCATCTCAATTTCTAAATACAAGTAATTATTTAAAATGAATGACTTATTTCACATTTCTAAAACATTCAAAAGAAATATATTGATTAGACGGATCTAATGCGAACCATCCATGAGACCTACTCTTTTATACACACACATATAACAATGAGCATGATCATTTCATTTCAATAGCATAAAAAACCACATATGACCTAAAGTAACACATGAACTCTATAGGTACTCCTTTTCTCATATATCAGTTGATGGATAGAGATTCATGTCGAGTCGAATATGCCATTATCCATGTAAGAATTACGAATCAACAACGCTCCACTTCTTTTACAGATTCTTTACAGATACACTTGTCATTTTTTCATTGGCAGTTAGCAAATAAAAGCTGTCAATCAAGTGCTGTCAATGCAGCGCTTGTAAAGATTATGTGAAAAAGAAGCTTGTATGCATGGCTTTTTTCATTTCGAATTCCTCTTCCAGCTTATTGCAGAATATGACGTTGTTATGGAATGGTATCATTAGACTTGTAGGATCATTCCGTCGTTCAGAATTACAATAGCAAATCAAAAGGAGGTGCATGTACTATTGTTACCTTGCTCTTTGTGACTGAATCATTGACATTAATAGCAGGAAAAAGCAAAGTTCCATTAGCCTGCATCTGGTACAACCTCTTCACACCAGTAGTAGTCTCCTCAGATACACCAACAAGCCTTTGTTTCATCCTGGAATACTTCTTGGGATCAGTCTTAAGCCCGTCTCGGATTATCGTCAACACAATCTGGAACTCGGCATTATCAGTTGACGCAGGGTCAGGTAATTTTCCGGTCTTCTCGTACTCCTGCTCAGCCTTAACACCTTCATGAATGAGTAGTGTAGCATCACCACCATCATCCACAATCAAATCAGGTCCACCATCAGGTCCCCAGTCGAGGGACCTCTCAGTGCACCACCAGTACTCCTGCAGTGTCTCGCCCTTCCACGCAAAAACTGCAGCACTGTCCCTAGCAATGGCGGCCGCAGCGTGATCCTGAGTCGAAAAAATATTGCACGAACACCATCGCACCTCTGCGCCTAGTGCCGTCAATGTCTCGATCAAGACCGCAGTTTGGATCGTCATGTGGAGACTGCCCGTGATTTTAGCGCCTTTGAAGGGCTGGGAGGGGCCGAATTCTGCTCGACAGGACATTAGGCCAGGCATTTCGACCTCAGCCAGGTCGATTTCGAGGCGTCCGAAATCAGCCTGGGACATGTCCTTGACCTTGTACTCGCGGCCAGATAACGTCTTCTCGACTAGAAGCGACATGGGATCAGCGAGTATGAATCAGATTTTCAGTTTGTAGATCTGCGATTTGAGAAGTGAGAATGATTCAAGAAGTGAATGCGAACTGGGGGCATTACGAAATGGAGGGGAGAGAGGGATATATATAGATTTCGAATGTTAAAGTTGACGGCGTAGATTCGGAGGATTTGGTGGATCTAGAAAGATTTGAGGTGTAATTTATGGTGGAGAATAATTTATGTTAAATTCAAACAACGTAATTAATAATATTGAAAATCAACTAATGCTACTATCCGACCTATTCCTTCACATTTGAAAGCATCTTAACAATATAGAAAATGATTTACTTTCATTTTAATATTTTCGACTAAAATTCCGAATCAAGATAACAAATTTGTTTCTTTCGTTAATCTTTCATAATCAAGAAAATCTTACAGCGAACAATTTTGGTATTTATATTTTTTGCTTATTAACAACCTATTTGAGCTTATTAAAAGGCTAAAAATAAATTTTAGAATTGTAGATTGATAAACAATGTGTGATTAAAAATTAGAAAAAAAAAAGTAGATTTATGTGTAATATTATTTATTGAAAAATGTATGATTAAAAAGAAGAGAAAAAAAATATTTTGGAAAAAAAAAAAAAGATCAAACAAGGGCTAAAAATGGAAGGTTGTAATTTCAAACAATCTCATCTTAAAAGATAAATTAATGTAAGAAATAAATTTGAAGAATTTAGGGTTGTTCTCTTCGTGTTCAGTTTTTAGTTTTGAGTTTTGAATCTATTTTGGATTGTGTTTTGAGTGTCCATTTTGATATTCCTGAAAACGCGTTCTTTTTGTCATTTTGAAATATTGTTTTCAAAAATAAAAATAAATAAAGTTTTGACTTGGTGTTAATTGAAAACAGCCAAAACGACTTTTTTTGGCATCTTCCTTTTTCTTTGTAAATTTTAAACGCGTTTTTGAAAATTCGTTTTTTGAAAATAGGTAAGTAAACGTATTTTCAGTATTTTCGAAAATTGAAAACTGAAAATAGTTTAAAAATATCAAAGAGAACATACCCTTAACTTTTCAGTTTTCGTATGAATGTACAAAAACACACAAGAACAAGTAAAGAGGAAAAAGGGGAAAAAATATATCAATCCAATTAGTAGTTGAGGGTTGAATTAGTCCAATAGTGGTTAACTTGATTCCAAATAGAGTAATATTATTTATCATCATTATGATGAAATATCAATGATATGACAAAACTGTCTAATCTTATTATTCTACATAAACGTCACATCACCGATATTCTATCATAATAATAATAATAATGTTATTTATCATTATGATAATAGAATATCGGTGATGTGATAGTCTAAGTGGAATAATGTGATTGAGCAGTACAATTTTTATGAGTGAAAGGAGAGGGGGGGGGGAGAGAGAGAAATGTAACAAATAATGAATTGTCGTATCACCGATATTTCATCATTATGATGATAAATAGCATCGCCCTCTTAGCAACATAGACAAATTCAAAGGATTGATATGTTGTTCATGTTTGGTGTAGTTTAAAAAGTTGATAAAAATTTAAATTAAAGTCAAAAAATAATTTTAATTATACAATTCATGATCCACAATTTATCTCAATTTTTTAACTACATAATTCATCAACTTTTATTACAATTTACTAAAGATTGATCTTTAGCTCCACGACGTTATTTTTTCTTTTTTACTTATAAGGAAAAGTTATTATTAATAATAATAATAAGATAGAGATTAGGGATATGTGTTGGTGCTGCTTCAAATCTGAAAGACCATGCAATTTACAAGGCATGCAGAGTGAATCCAGGAGTTGTTTTGAATTTGTCTCATCAATTTTCGATTCTCTCTCTCTCCCTCCTCTCATTTCGCTTCCCATCCATGAAATCCATCAGTGTCTTTGATTTCACTCGATGTGTGTGTAAAAATTTTGCACTTGTTAGGTGAAGATCAAAAACAGATTTTTTTTTTTTGTTAATTTTGATAAAAATTGATGAAATATATGGTTGAAAAATTAGTTACAGATGATTGCTTACATCCCAATTGAGGCAATGCAAACTTGTATTCAGAGGAGCAAAATATCACCAGTTCAAAACAAAATGGTAAAACACAAAAAAGAAACATGATATGGACTACAATTTGTAAGCTAAAGAAGTTGCCGAAAGCTTAGAATCCGTCATTCCCTCCACGCACGTCAAACCCACCACCAAAACTGTCAGAATTGTTGAAGTTACTACTAGGTGCCCTCTCTTGAGCGACGCTGACCCCGGGTATTCCTCCCATTCAATTGCTGCAGGGCAAAACTGAAGAACCGACAAAAATAAGGCGATTAGAAGCAGCATATGGAAGAGTTGGAGATGCTATACATACAGCGGTATATTACATCCATGTAATCCTGAAACTCACATGTCCATCCATGGCTGACAAAGCTGACCTAGCACATTCATCAGACAAGAAATTTACAAACCCAAATCCTCTTGACTTCCCAGTTTCTCTGTCCACGATAACTCTTGCTGTACAAGGAAAAATTATTAATTTTGAAGGTGCACGCATCATTGTATACAAAGGAAAAAGATGCTAAAAATGAATCACAAAAGAAAAAAGAGCCCACGAAAATTTTACGAAATTTAAATATAAAACTTGAAATGATGAAAAACAACATCACAAAACTCTAAAAAAAATAAAATAAAAAAAATGAAAGCCTTCTACTTTTCAATCTCCCACTTATTACGAAGGCTGGAATTTTAACTGCACAACAAGTAAGAAAATATATGAAGGATCAAATCAAGAAACAAACTTAGTTAAGAACAGAATTCTACCTGAAGAGAAGGAGGGTTTAAGGACACAGAAAACTGAAGGAGCGGGTAGGGTTTATGATATTCCACCCTTTGCTAACGAGGAGGCAATATGCCGTCACACAAACCAAAATGTATTTCACACTTTCTAATGTTCCAAGGGATAATTTTTGTTGTACATAATTTATGTACATTACATAACACTCACATGTGGTGGCCTCACCCCATGTGAGTGTTATATACCCCTCTATGTATATAAATTATGTATTTCTAGCAAAGCCTCATTCCAAGACACTATTTAAACTAATATTTCAAAATATAGAATAATTTTCACTATTTAGGGTATGTATGAACCACATTATTTTAGAATAATGTATTTTAGAATAGTAAATTATTGGAAAATGTGTGGTTGAAAAAGAAGGAAAATTTATTGATGTGATGGAAAATATTATTTTATTGAAGAATGTGTGATTGAAAATGAGTAGAAGAATGCGAATGAAAATTTTAATGTGTACTAAACAAGTTAAATACATTCAAAATATTTCAATATTCAATATTTCATATATTTGATAGGGATTTTTTCATAAATGTCGCTAAATTTGGAAAGTACAATAAAATTTGTCATTTTTACTAATGGTGCTAAAAAATGTCGCATTTTTTGTGTGAAATGTCTAATTTACCCTTAGTGAAACTTTTTTAGGAGCATTTAATGCTCATTAATGCTTGACTTGAATGTCATTATGTTATAATGTGATGATTTAATTTTTATACTATAAACATTTGATATATGTATATTATATTAGGTAATATGAGTTTTGTTAATAAAAAGAAAGAAAAAATATTTTGAAAAGTGAGTATAAAGTATAAACTATTTTCTTCTAACATTAACAAAGCCTAACTTTCTAACCATCTTCTTCATT
>CAIGRF010181395.1:21497-44649 GCA_903798235.1 Fraxinus ornus
TACCTCTAGGCCCCTCCCACTTTCAAGGTCTAGCTCCGCCCTGTGCACAGCATGATTGAAAAACAATATTATTGACTTGCTAACATAAATATCTGGTCAAGTTGTAAAGACAATAGACATGTCCAATTATGACGATTTCGGTACGTAAAGTTAAACAGTTTGGGTAACTTTTTCTTAAAAAAAGAAAAAAAAAAATGAGGTAGTGTTTGCTTTTAAATTCCTAAATTTTTTTTTACTCTAATTTTGTTTTTACCTTAAAAATTGAGACATGGTTTAATTATACTTAAAAAAATCGTAAAACCATTTAAAACAGTGAAAGAATCGATTGGTTCTTAGGGTGAACCACCTAGTTCATATGAAAGTTATATATAATATTTATAATTTGCTCGACCATTTAGACTTTGAAGTCAAAAATTACTATCGATTTGACCATTTGACTTCATGTTTGGCAAAGTTTAGTTATAATTTCAAGAACAATTTTTTATTCATATAATCTATGAATAATCCCCGACTTATTACTCATTTAACAAGTGTTAGTCCAATAGGAGTTACTACACTAAATATGACATTAAGCCCCATTTGATAATCATTATTGTTAGAGCCTGTTTGGTAGAGATTAAAATCGAATTAAAATTGAAAAATTAGTCATTATTGTTGACTTTTATTAGACGGGTGAGACCAATAACGACCATATTTTCAATTTTAATTGGATTTTAATTGTTACCAAACATGCCCTTAAACTCTTTTTTTACGTACTAATTTTCAATTAATTGTTGTCAAATTGAGGCTAATTAGGCCAATGTAGTGACCAACTATGTAACGTTACTTGACTTTAATGACTAAATGGGTCACAAAAATAGTTTAATGATCGATTTAAAATTTTGCTGGAACTGTAGTGACCATTAGTGAAATTAACTCATGGGAAAAGGATGCGAGAGATGGACACGTTGAGAAGGATATGAGTTGATATTCCCACATCGGTGCCACGTGGAGCTGAGTAATTTGTTCATACAGAAATGAGAAGTTGGCACATGTGCTTATGCTAATGGCTTTTCATTATCAGTTCAGCATATAAAAAAACTATACTTTCTAAGCTGCATTACACTCTCACGCGCCTCAAAGCGTTTTCAACTCAACCGACAAAATTGAGAATCAATTCTATTTTAGGTGGTGACCAAAATTTATCCGTATTTCAAAACATTTTAATTCTCATATTTATTTTCATACATTTTAATCACACATCTTCAAAAAATTACTATTCAAAATTTAATTTTCTCAAAAAATGACCATCAAACAGGAGCTAAAACAAGCAAAGAATCGATATTTTTGTTTTCATATAACGTTTTACAATTATTTTGACTCTTTCTAAGTCAATGCTCAAATTGATCTTATGGGTACGCAATAAATGTCCAAAACATAAATTGAAGAATATATATAGTCAATTAATAATTACGTATGAGAAAAGTTATTTTCATTCACTATTTTTATAAATTTATCTACTTTTAGATTTTTCTATATTATATTTTTAATTTTATGTAAATTTACATAAATAGACAAGAATAAAATAAAATAAAACATGTCACTCAAATTTTGTTTTTTGAACACTGCAACCATTTTTTTTATCAAGAAATTTAGATGATTAAAAGCTACGTGTCTTATGAAATGTATGAATAATAAGTAAAAATTATTTATAGATTTTATGAAATGTGAATAAAAAAGAAACGAATAAAATATTCTTTAATCTTTATATTCTCTTTTTACAATAATTTCTTAAAAGTCATATTATTTTGGAAGAATGTATTCTAAAATAGTAGATTGATGAAAAATGTGTGGTTAAAAATAAGAAAAAAGTTATTGATGTGATGGAAAAAATTAATTTATTGAAAATGTATGATTGAAAATGAGTAGAATAATGATAATAAAAATTATAATGGAAGTGCTACAAGTACATAGGGGACAACATAATGGTATCCATAATGTGTACCAAACAGGGGCTAAAACTATTTCTCGCACTAATTTCTTAAATAAAATTTATGTAGCTCATGTTTGACGTTAATTATTTTATCAAAATGAGTTATGTAATAGCATATTTTTGGAAAATATGTTGTTAAAAAAAAGATTATTTTTTTAAAATTTATGTGTAAAATATTTTAATGTTGGAATATGTAATTGAAAATAATTTGAGAAAAAAAAAAAAATGAGTTTTCAAATAATGGAAATCGAACCGAGTGTTAATTATGTAAGAGAATCCCTAAACGAATACCAATCCGAGCGTGGGCCTTGTCTATGTATGTATGTATATATAATCGATATACACAGATATACATATACTTTCTCTCTCCTCTTTCCTTCTCTCTCTAAAACGTTAATATGCCTTCTCTGTCCCTCATTTTTACTCCTAGTCCATTTTGCGTGTTGTTCTGTAACACCAAATTAAACCTCTCCAACGCACAAAAATCTACACACACTGCAGCGAGACTGAAGCAATCCTATGTATATGTATATAATTGAAGAGAAAAGAGAGTTTGAGGAACTGATTAGATTTTATTTTTTTTTAAATTTGTAAAATTGTGCTAAGAAGAAAAACTGAGATCTTCAAACAAATGTTCTTCATTTTGTGCCAAACAAGGTAAATAAATTTTAAATTTAAAATAGAATTAAATGTGAGAATTTAGTTTAACTTAATTTTATTACACTAAGCTTGAATTTTTTTGGTTTTGGGAATTTTTAGATGATTTTTGGATTTGGTTGTTTGAAAGTATTTTCTTTTCTTTCGTCTTTTGGTGAGAAGTAACTATTTTCGCCTTTTTGTTTTGCCAAAAACGGCCTTTAATTAATTGAATTGGAATTTTCTTTTTCCTTTTTTGTGGGTTAGGGTTTTCGGTACTGAGATGTTAATTTCTGATGGTTAATTTTAGCTAGGGTTTTGGAACTAATCAGATTGCTGAGGTGCAGATTTTGCATTGGAATTGGGGGTTTGATTGAGGATTCAATTGGAAATATTGAGTTTTTCAGTGGCCTTTCCTGGAAGGAACCCATTTTGCAGATCAAGAAATTATTGCCAGTTGGTTTTGATCATACGAGCGAGTGAGTTCTCAAACCTATTATAAATTCCAGCATACTAATTTCCTGGGAAGTTGTTCATTTTTGAAGGGCATGGAAGATGACTGTTCATTTTTGTAAATGGTTTGAGTTGGGGATTGATTTTGGGTAAATTTTGTTGACGAGGCCAAGGAGGTGAAAGGTAATAAAAATTAGACGCCATTGGCTTACTAGGCAAGCTAGAAGATCTATTAGTGACCATTTTTCTTTCTCAAGAAACCTTTTGGATTAGCTTGGTCTCTAGGTGGAAGTTTAGCTGCAAAAGCTTTAAATTCAGCATTTATATTTGGAGTTTGCTCAAAACAATGTTCATATAGTTACTATTTATATCACGCTCTCGATTGGCATTGAGTATCGATAAGATTTTTGAACTTACGCTTGTGTTTCGGAGCTAAGAGGATTTTACGTTGGAAGGTAACTGTTGGATTTAGAGTGAAGTGTTAGTGAACAGAAGTGGGTGTGGGCGTTTGGACCAGTGGATAAATGACTTATATGGACCAATTGTGAATCCGCAATCAATGTGGTGTAATGGTGCATGGACAGGAATATAATCAAAACTCTGTTCCCATATTGGAACACTGTTATGTGGAAATAAGACAAGCATATTTTCTCATCGGCTCTAATCATTTTGCATGTACTAGGGCACTGTGCAATGTCTCGCTGCTTCCCGTTTCCCCCACCAGGATATGAAAGAAAGCAAAGACCAGAAGACATAGAGATACTGAAAGAGGTTAGTTCGTTTTTTCTTTTTGTGCTGTGATGTCGTTCCTGCTCAATGAATTTCACATAGATATCCCCTATTTCTAGATATGTTTGGATTTGATGTATAGATGGATTTAAAGGTCTATCACCGTTATGCTCCTCGTGTAAGTTGTGCCTACTTGGTTTACCAACTTTACAATATAGTTGCTCAAGTTTATTGATAACTACATTGATATCTGTCTAAAATTTTGACTTAATTCTTGATTAAATGTTGAGTTGACTATCGTTTCTTTCTATTCATATCTTTATCCTATACTATCATGAACATTATGATTTTCTTCAGTTTTTCTTTCTCCCTCCTTAGTAATACCTGGTTGGGAAGTTAGTTAATTACAATAAAATGAATGCTTCAACCTGTATGTTAAGTTTTAGTACGTTCTCAGGCAGTTGTAGCATGGTAATGCTTATTTTAAGTCCTACATTAATGGTGGCCTGAATGTTGAGCAACTGAGCTGATATAAAACCATTCTAAAGAGGTTAGCCATGGTTTTGTTGAGATAAAGAATTGTTATAAAGGAGTCAATTCATTTATTTACATCATTTTTGGCTGGTGGTTGTGTTTGGAATGGAAATGATGCCGGCGGTAGAAGGTTGGGTTCTAAAAGGATAGAAGATACAAGGAAAAAGTGAGGATTTAAGAGCTGCTTCTTGAAACTGTTGTTACGTTTCCAGAACATTTTGGGGTATTATGGCAAGATGACCTTACAGAGTCATGTTGGACTAGGTCAATTGAGATGTTGATCGAGTAACTCGACTGTATGCAAAAGGCTTGAAATTAGAGTAGTAAGAAAACAGTGTTGTGAAACAAGAATTTTGAGGAAATAAATATAATTATATCTAAAAAAAAATGACAGAGATACTGGATCACCCCTGAATCCAATTGGAACCACACTCGTGGAAATGATTGCTCATGAATTTCACACTCATTGATTGTGGATAAAATTACTGTCGAATCAAATTGTATGGACTAGGAATTCTAAACCTAGCAGGATAAGAACTTCCAGTTTGAAAACCAACTAAATTGACTGAGTGATTATTATAAAACACAGAAATAACCAAAAAAAGATACAATGACAATATGACATGACCTTTGGGTTACTAGTATGCTGCTTTTGAGCAGATGCTAACAAGTCTGAAATATTCTGGAGCTTAAGAGACTGAGAAACAGAATTGAACTTGGTACAAGAAAGAAACTTTTAGAAGACACATGTGCTTCCCATTTCGATTCAACATTGCGTTGAAGCTTCTTAACGAGTTGCCTAGGTTCCCATTTTAGAACATTTAGAATCACCTTAAATAAGAAGTCACAAAGTACGACCTTTGGCTAATTATATGAAGCTAGCAAAATATTGTGAATGGTCTCATACACTCTCGAGCCCTATGAACTCAGAGACAAACCAAAAACTAGGCAAGAATAAAATTCTTAGAAAACACCTGGACTCAATAGATGGTCATGTGAATTACCAGCTAGATCCATCATTGCATCAAAGCATTATACTGTGCTACTACAGTCGACTGCGTATATTTGTTGGGAGGAGTCCCTTTCTTGCTCCTAGATTTCTGGTTGACATGTATGCGCTTGAATATGTGATTAATTCTGTAGGATGATGTGGAGATTGTAGTCGTGCTTCTGCATTATTGAGAACACTAGGGGTATTTCCTTTTCATTATGTTTCTGTCTGATTCCTTTTTAATCTAGCTGATGATTTTAATGAAGTGATTAACTATGGTAAATTGCTTTACACGTATGATAATATAACTTGGAGAAAATAAAGTTTGGTCCCTAACTATAAATTTTTCCTTCCGTTTTTGTTTTGCTTAATACAATTATGTCGAATATGCTTTTACACATGAGTTCTTTACAATATATCAAATTACTCCACTTTCGCTCCTATTGCAGCAAAAGATTCATTTTCTAGGAAAAGGCCTTTTCAATTACAATGATTTTAGTCATCAACTTCTGGGAAAGGGTGTGGAATGGATGGACTTGTTATGTTTAAACAAGTTGACTTCCAGGAGAACATATTGATATTTGATAGGAAATCTTCTAGGATATGAAAATATGAAATTAATTTCAATAAATCTTGTCTACTATGAGAGAGCGCATCTTAATAGTCTTTATATTTGCCTATTCCTAAAGAGGAACTTGTGGGCTCTATTTAGAAAGTTGGGAATTCGTGCATTTGAAATTGTTGATATTTTGGGTTTGGTTGGAAATTCCCCACTTAGCCCGTGTTTGGCTAATGCTTATAACTGTTATCGGTCAAACCAATTTTTATTCATACATTTTTGAAACCACAAGCGCTACCCACTTATCCACCATTATTTTTATCTATTTAAATTTAAATAGTCAATAAACACTTCCCAAACAAGCTTTTAATGCTATGAATGATGACGAGAAGCAATATAAGGGATGGGTACAGCTTATAACATTGTTAATAATATTGTTGGTCTGTTTACTATTTAAAAACATGTAGAAAAAATGAAACAATTTACTGTATAAATATCTAGCAAGGATAATCTAAAATTCTGAAGTTTGTGTATGCGATTAGTTGCATATTCTTGCACACTTTAAACTTTTGCATATTTTCACAGAGCAGCATTTCTCTATTTCTTGTTCTAGAATGGACATTTATGGCCAGTTTTCTTTTTTGATAATAGCTAATTGTGAGTTCTGTGTCTTCTAAATTTAATTTTAAAAGCATGTTTCTTTATTTACTTTGCTGTGCCTCCGCTTGTCTGGTCATTTTTTTGATGATGTATAAAAGAGTACCACAGCATACACATGCTAGGAGGGAAAATTTGGACTGCTTAAAAACATAGGAGACAAACTTCTTTTGATTGGTGTAATATGCATCGTTTGGGAGATTTATCCAAGTGAAAAATTAATATTAATATTTTTTTTTCATGTTGGAGAATGTGTGGTTAAAAGGTAGGATAACTTCATCGTGTCTCCAGTATTCTAAGATCTCAGTAGATGGGATTGCTTAGAAATTACCTGTACATTTTATTTTAGGGAAAGATAAAACTTTTCCTGATGTATTCTAATTTTCAAGACAACAGACTGGTGAGACAATTTAAATGACTGTAGTTTCCTTTATCATATTAATCAAATCAAAAATGGAAAAAAAAATGTGATAGCCTTGTTTGTTTGGATTTTGAATAATAAGCATTGTAAAGGCATGCTTAATTTTTTTCCCTATCCCCTTTCCAAGTTAAAACCAATAGATTTCTCAAACAAGTAGGATCACTTTCCTATCTGATCATATCTCCATTTTAATCGACCTCTTCTAGAAATTCTGCTCAGCCACAGAGCTTTTTTGCCACCCCTACTAGGAGGGAAAATTTGGACTGCTTAAAAACATAGGAGGCAAACTTCTTTTGATTGGTGTAATTATATGCATCGTTTGGGAGATTTATCCAAGTGAAAAATTAATATTAATATTTTTTTTTCATGTTGGAGAACGTGTGGTTATAAGGTAGGATAATTCATCGTGTCTCCAGTATTCTAAGATCTCAGTAGATGGGATTGCTTAGAAATTACCTGTACATTTTATTTTAGGGTCTTTATAAAACTTTTCCTGATGTATTCTAATTTTCAAGACAACAGACTGGTGAGACAATTTAAATGACTGTAGTTTCCTTTATCATATTATCAAATCAAAAATGGAAAAAAAAATGTGATAGCCTTGTTTGTTTGGATTTTGAATAATAAGCATTGTAAAGGCATGCTTAATTTTTTTTCCCTTTCCCCTTTCCAAGTTAAAACCAATAGATTTCTCAAACAAGTAGGATCACTTTCCTATCTGATCATATCTCCATTTTAATCGACCCCTTCTAGAAATTCTGCTCAGCCACATGTTTCTTGCCAGCTCTTTAATGTCAAAGTTTAAGATAAATGAAAAAAATGTTTGATTTCTTACATTATTATATTTTCATTTGAATTTTCAATTTACCCTTTCTCCTTATATCACTAGATGTTAGGATGCCCTTGTATATATGATTCGTGTGGGATGGAAAGTACTCCCATGTCTCCATTGATTATAATTGGCTCCCTCTTTCTGAGGAGTAAACCATGACCTGGAAATAGTCTGAATAGTCTGAATGAGACTCTATTTACTGGCTGAAGACTCATTATTGGTTCGTTTATATGATATAGTACCTTTTTTCTTGTATGCAGTATAGTTTACAAACTTGGTTAAAACTTGTCAATAGTGAAGCATTGGGATGCATTGTAAGCATCATTGATTATTGAAAAAGGTTGAAGGTTTGGCACACAAATCATCAGCTTGTTTGATTTGAAAGTGTTTTATTTTGCCTCCACACTTCTCTAGAGAGGTTCTCATTGAGGATGTGCATTCAAAATTACTTTTTCTTTATCTTGTTATGCATCAGTGAACGAAGAAAGGAAAAAGCGTTTCTGGCAGCAATTGTTGCCTTTTCTGTTATTAAATGATCTTTTTTTCTTAATGGCTGGGTGTTTGATCGAATCTCTTCTTTTCCATATAAATTTTTAATTAGGACTTTGTTTTGTTAAATCTATAGTTCAGACTATGCAAGTTTCCTGATTACAGAGATTTTCAGTTGGATATTAATCTATGAAAAATTGAAAATGTTCGAATATGGGCAATAGGAATTTTTATGATTGGTGATATCATTCACCATGAAATTTTAAAGAATATAGTTTTAAGTTAGAATCTGTGATTATTTTCAGGAGAAGCGCAAAGAGAAAAAACACAAAAAGGAAAAGAACAAGGAAAGAAAAGGAGGTAAAGAGAAAAAGGAGAGATACAGAAGTGATGATAAACGCAGAGTAAAGAAAGACCGGAAAGAAAAACACAAGGACAAGAAGGACAAGGGCAAAGAGAAAGAGAAAAGCAGCATCTCAGAGGAGGCAACAGTTGCTGGGAAACTCGAGGTGAACAATGGAGAGAAACTTCCTACAAAAGGAGGACATGATAAAGAAACTAACATTTTTGTGGATGAAGCAAAATGGGCTATTCAGTTCCAAGGTCAAAATGTGGGGAGATCCAAGCAGAACATTTGGATCTCCCAGGGAATTGAGGAATCAAAATTTGTGCAGGAGTTGGACAGGAGAATTAGAGATGATGGGAAGGCTTCAGGGAGCCAGTTGCTTGGGAGAGTTTCAGATACCCATAAAAGGGATCAAGATCCAGCTGTCAGAGATTCTTCTGGTATATTGGCAGAAGACAGGGGAAAGAACAGAGATAAGAGAGTTACTAATAAAAAAATGGGCGTGCAAGGATTTAGCAATGAGTTCATTGGAAATTCAATTGCCCAGGACCTTACTGGAATGGCCAAGAGTAAAGTTGAAGGGATGCCCAGACTGGCTGAGGAACAAAATGATAGGATATTGCCAAGTAAAGAGACATCTAAGGAAATAAGTGACAGTAATCGGGATGGCAAACAGAAGGATAGAGATAGAGATAAAAAAAGCCATAAAATTGACAAAGAGAAGGATAGGGAGAAGAAAAAGGTGAAGAACAAAAGAAAAAGTGAAACTAAGGAAAGCACGCAGGTCATATCCAAAGATGTTGGCAAGAAGGAGGCTGGCGCTGTTACCAGTTATAAAAGCCTGCATATGTTGGATGGCATCAACAGTTTTGCTGTTAGTGAGGGAAATTCGAGGAAAAGAAAAGATTTGGATTCCAATGGTTTTCTCCATGGTAAGTTCTCTCATTCAGTGGAATAATTGGGATAAAATTCCCGTTATATTGTATTTCAGTTATTATGGATAAGATACTTGCAGGGAAACTTATTGGGCCACTGCCTAACATACTATGCTTCTTAAGATGCTTTCATTAGGTTTTATGACCTCGATGAACTCTTAATTTGATTCTGAATGATATTATACAAGCTTGTTCAAACATCGATTAACCTTTCTATAGGCTGATTATTGTTGCTCGTTTCGCAGATAGTGAAGTCAGGCACAATGAATTGCAGAGGTTCTCTCATCAATTGACAGAGAATGGAAGGAAACTCGAATCTGCCCGAATTCATTGTATATCTACCTTGGATAAGCAAGAGGTTCCTAACAATTTCCTGGTGGATAACAAAGACATGAAGGTGAATGATAAAATTGAAGTCCAAAAACCTATTTCAACTAAATCTAAGCCTTCTGCTACAAGTATGTTTGGAGATCAAATTGTCGAAGCATCAAAGAAATCTCCCCATCCTGATTCCAAGTATATTATTGGAGTACCCAATGAATCCATGATGGAGGATCAAATTGCTGAAGCATCAAATAGACCTTCCCATCCAGATGCCAAGTATCTGAATGAGATACTCACGGTGCCCAAGATGGAGTTGCCCGATGTTGATGACCAGGAATGGTTGTTTACCCATAAAGATCCTCCATCAAATAGCAAGGTGAGATCATCTGCGGTCAATGAGGAGCTGCACGTATGGTCTCAAGCTGTGCATATAGAATCAGCTGTTATTTATGCCCTTCCATATGTTGTTCCTTACTGATTGTCATTTATTCAGTGCTATCTGATGCATGAAGCCTGATTATGTTGCTGTACCAGGCTCTTCAGATAAACCTGGTGTACTGGCTTGGATTCTCGGCTTGTCACACCCTTTCGTGTCATGTTATAGGGTGGCATTTTTGCATGGTTTGGAATTTGTCTAGATCACTCGGAATCCATGGTCACCCTAGGTCTACGAATATGGAGAGGTAATCATCTCAAAATTTAACCGTTACCATATCAGAAACTTTCATTAGGCGTATGAGATAAGATTGATGAGTATTGTGTAGGATGCATAAGCTTCAGTTTATTGCGTTAAGCTGATGTGCTCTCCTTTCTAATTGAGTGTAAGAGTAGCTTGAGTTTCGCTTCACCACAATTTTGATCTGTAACATAGAACTCCTATTTATATGTAATGTAAGAAGGAAAAGGAAGGGGTAGTTCCAGCCATTCATTTCATTAACTTAATTATTGTTTATCACACCATTCAGCTTTATGATTTGCTTATATACTCTGTTTTTTTTTTTCCTGATAAAATGTTATGATAATTGTTGCTAATCCATATATATATTGTTTTTGACAAAAAAAACCGTAGTTTTTAATGTTTGTTGTTAATTACAAAAATAATACATTTTGTTTTTATTTTTATCTGGCACTATATGCCTTTTTCCTTTAACTAACACACTATTGATATCGTTTTTGGTATTATAGTTATATATCACTTCAAATAATTAGGTGCCGTTCTCTTTGGCGTTTTCGGATCGTTTTCTGTTTTCGATTTTTCAAAACAGCGAAAACGCGTTCTCTTTCCTATTTTTGAAAACGCGTTTTGGAAAACGAAAAAAAAATTTGTACACAAAACAGAAAACGATAAAAACATTGTTTTGGATGTTTTCAAGCCAAATCCAACAAAAAACCCAAAACACCGAAAATGGCATTTTCCATTTCTTCTGCACCACAACCGCACCACCACCACCAAAATCGCCACTACCACCACCGGACCACCACCACCAGAATAGCCACCAGAAACCACAGCCTGCACCAACCACCGCACCACCGTCACCAGCCAATCAACCACCGCTACACAGTGGAACAACCTGCAGCAGAACAACCGGCCCGTTTTCAATCAACCACCGCCTGCAATGGAACCACCATCGCCAAATCACGACCCAANAGTCTGATCCTACAATTAAAATAATGACACTTTGTTGTTTTTGAATTTAAATAAAATATAAATAATTTCGATTTTTTCTCCAATTCTCAATCCAAATTAGTATTCATGCACGAAGCATTGATTTATTGATCAAATCGAATATTCGATATTCTTGCAAAGAATCAATTAATATTTCACGATATTCTGTGTAAATCAACTATTTTTCGATCGCTTTCTTTCTTTGTCACTTAGTTATTGCTTCAAACTGCATCAAGTAGGCTTGGGACGTAAGTGTCATCGTATCTTTTCTTGACATCAAAAGCACCAAAGCTTAGTCCTCTCTTCGGCTCTACACAACTTAAACATTAATTGCAGTATGTTCTTTTTGTAATTTTTTTTATTATATTTGTTACTACACAATTTATGCCCTTCTTCTTGGGAAACTGATTTTGCTCTTATACCTGCTAAATATTTGAGTTAAGTTAATTCATTAAAAAAATATCAATTTCAACTCTAGTTAATTTAATTAATTCTTTTTCTACTATACGGGATATGTTTTTATTTTGTAAATTTATAAATTTTGAGATTTAATAGATATTTTCTTTTTCATATCTTAAAACACAAAAATACCAAATCAAACCTTATAAAACTTTCCTTACTGGCTTACTCATCTGAGTTTATTTGGATAATGGTCCACATGGTACGATTTCTAGGTTTCTAAGGTAGCTTACCTATGTATGCTTAATGTGCCTTGTTTGGCATAAATTTTTAAAAATTATTTTCAACCACATATTCTATTATTTCCACAAATTTATCCCAATTTTCAACCACGTATTCTCCAATAAAATTATTTTTCTCTTAAAACAATGTTTCAAACAAGTGTAAACTTACAATAGAATGAAATTTGATATAAACCTACCCTATCCAAAACAAGGAAAAATATGTATAAGCCATCTAGAATCGTAACCAAAATTTCATGTTTGGTTACAATATTAAATTGTATTGTGTTATCTACGTTACCAAACATATTATTAAGATGATTCATTCATTTGCCTACGTATTCGTGTTGCCCACGACATATTATCAGTCGACTCCTTGTACATACTTCTTCTCTTTAGCTCTAATAGTTGAGATTGCCATCGCGTCTTCCATTCACACTTCTCTTCCATTTGCTGTAATTACCAAAAACAAGCCCAGTAAGACACAATTTAACAATAATCAAATGTAATTCGTAAAAGCAAAAAAACTCGTATTTTTATTTTAAAAGTAGAATGAATTGAAAACATAAGCACTTTTTCAAGATACTCTAATATTCGTCAACCGTATATTCAATTTTATAAGAGATCACGACTCTAAAACAAGCAATTCTGAAGCTCATACATCAGCATGTGTATGTTCGCATTTTCCAAACAAATCAATTTTTCTTCAACTCTTACAAAAATCACCAAATTTCAACACGCCTGAGAATTTTTTGGCCTTTCCACCCACCAAAAGAAAGGAATTATATGGAAAGTCGAAATGCGCTTTCTAAATATTTTACTTTGCAAGAATTCTTCCACTGCTTAGTAAAACACGCTTTTTAAGTATTTTTCCACCAACAGACATCATTTCCCACCAAATTACAACTACCCATAAAAGATTTAACAAATCAATTAATTTAAACAATAAGGCTTCCATTACTCCATAAACCATAAACCATAACAAATCAATTAATTTAAAAATAAGTTAAAAATGTCATTTTTAAGCAATGATGATAAATCTGACCATTGGTATACGAAAAAGTGAACGAACCTCGTCGAATTTCGAATGCCTCCTGGTAGAGAATGCAAGATGAAGTCCCTTAGCCATGTCTAAATCGTACGACGCTCTCCTTCCAGGATCCGACAGCGTTTCGTAGGCTTCCTGTACCCGAATGAATCGCTGAGTATACTCTTCCGTCCGACCCGGCGGGGATACATCCGGGTGGTACTTCCGGGCCAGCTGCTTGTACGCTTGTTTGATCTCAATCAAAGTGCCCGTCTCGGGTATGCCCAATAAGTCGTAGAAACTGGAGGGCTGCTCCGAGGGGAGAGAATGTGTATCGTTACCGGTGGATTTAACGAGTTTAATGGCTCGACCGTGTCCGACCCGGAAGGCTATGGAGGTGGGAAAAGATATAGTTTTGGGAAGTGGGTCGGTTCGGGTTGACGGGAGGAAGGAGAAGCGGAGGGGTTCGCTTCTGGGTAGTAAAACGCCATAATTGCAGCACATTATGAGAGTTTTTAGGTCCTTTCTTGGTGCTCCGTGTCACTGTGTGTATATATACAGACCTAGAATGTATTCTAATACAAAATATTGACAGACAATAAATGTGAAATCATTGAAAGACGAAAAAAAAAAAAAGACAAGAAAATGCAAATCAAGTTTCATCATATCAGCATCTATATCAATTCAAAAAGACTTTTTCCGTATATACACACTGCACACACAGAGAGGTAGGGGGAACGAGGAACCTTCAATGAAAAGTGGGGTCCATGAAGTTGAAGTTTGTTCATAATTTGGTGATGATTTGCTGGGTACTTTTGACTTTGATTTGATATGGTTGGACACTTTTGGCTTTGCTGAATGACAAAGCCGTGGCGTGCAAGTCAACTTGTTATCAAATCTTATTGGACTCAAACTTTTGGAAGTAACGTTTGGAAGGGATGATAAGATATGATCGTTACATGACAATTGATCAGTATCGACAAGGCAATCGAACATCCCATCAGAATCTGTAGTTGGGCATCTACAATATTATCACTTACAACAATTTAGGAACGAATTTGGATCAAGTTACGTGTATCTAATTTTCTACATACCAGACGCCTCTAATAGGGGACCGCCACTTGTCGATTCGGTAAAAGATTATGTAGAAAATTATGTACAACAATAATAATCCAACGAATTTAGGGTTGGATTAAAAATAAATAAATTCTCACAAACTTTTTTTTTTTTTTTTTTTAAGTGGAGGGGCAAACTTTTTTGTGTGTGGTCCTCACAATTGGAAGAATTCTGTCAATGGGAACGAACCATGCTAATTAGTTGAAAAGTTAGGAATGGACGGTGCCAATAGACAAAAAAAAAAAAGGAATAACTACCAAAAATTGGAAATGCAATTTTCCCTTGTTAATTTAAGATAAGCTTATTCATTTTACAACTGTCAAACCAACTTGCAAACAACCTGCAAAACTCTCTTATTTTCAAAAATAATAATAAAATAAACTAAAACTCTCTTCAGTTTTATTCAACATGAATTTTTTCATATTGTTGACATTGATTTTTGTAGGAGTGACGTGTTCAATAGATCCCGACTTCACTCACGTCAACGTAGCCTTGCTCTTGCACATTTGGACAAATCATGAGTTGCACGTGGCCTTCACGGTGGTAAACAAGTTTTTATAGCAAAATTTTGTCGCAACAAGTTTTTGTTACTGTAGTCGAGGATTGAACCTGGATCACCCGTGTCATTACCAATGTTTAGGAGGAGATCTACCGGAGAAGAAGATTGTCTGCAGTACAGAGTGAAACTACATTCAAAACCAAAAAGATCTCAAATGTCAAGGAAATGAATTTTTTTTTAAAAGGAAAAGAAATAACTTATACAAAAAAGTTGAAGTGCACAACTTGATTCAAGTAGCATCAATGAAATTGGAAATAATTGAAACACACCCACTCAAAAGTTGATTATGCGATATGTTGAATTTGTGAAATAACTGTTCATTCTTGTATTTCATTATCTTGTTTGAAATTTAGATATTCACTTTGAAAAAATATTGAATAATATATGTTAAGTTGAGTGTATGTGTGTGTGCGTGTAGTCTCAATTGAGTCATTATTTTGCTTTATTTGAGGATGTAAAAGGTTTAAATTTGGGGGCGTTTGATAAGTGAGATTTTTACACTTGTTTAGGCCACCAAAGTGGGCATTTGGGAGTGACTTTTCGATTCAGATACTTAATTTTCTGCAATAATTTATTATTGATATTGGATGAGAAAAGATGAAAAAGAACCAGAATTGATTAATAAGGATTGGAGGAGAACAAATTCTAGAAGTCAAGGAAAAAATGTTCAGTTAGAAAGTTGAAGGACCTACAATACAATAGTGGAGGACTTAGGCTGACCTAAAAAATGGAATCAATAACCAAATTGCACTAAGGAGAATAGATGTGCCTTGCAATCGCAAGGCAACGAAGTTTGCGATATCAAGAAAGCAAAGTCCAGCCTTCTATGCGATCGCATGACCCATACATGGTGCGATTGCGTTGGTCGGGAGACTCAGATTTGTTTACCTACTTCGAGTGTGATTCTGATGCAGGATATTTTGTTTCTTGATTTTTTCCTAGTTAAGAGACTATAAATAGATTTATTTATTCTTCTCGAAGGAAGAAGCATTTTTTAGGCAAAAAGCCAAGAACATATATTCATGAATGGATAGAAACTCAAGATTTTTGGTAAGAATTTGAGATTTGAAGGCAGAAAAACATATTTTGCGTCGAGAAATTTGCAATAATCAATGAAGAGGCTGAAGATCTATCATTGGAATTCGTATGACATAAATCAACATTTGCTTTCATTCCTTTTCTCTTTTCGTTGTTATTGAACACAATGACGTGTTTAATCATTTCTTTCTAGTTTTTCACAATTATAAGTGGCTAATCGTTTATTTGTTAGGACTTAGGATAAATAGGGTAGCTTAGATTATTAATATTAATTTAAGTTAAAGGTTTGATGCTAATTTCATGTATATTAATTATTTATTGTGTGCTTAATTTAATTCAATTGCTTGATAATCAATTAATGAACTTAGGAACGATATATTGATTCCAAGATTTGATATATTCATCTAGCTCGTGCAATAAGTGACATTGATTTTGATAAGAGATCGAGAAATACTCTTAGGGTGCGTTTGATTGAGAGCGTGAAATTTGCATGGAAATAAAATAAATTCTAAACAATTCAATTTCCTAAAACTTATTTATATGGAAATTATTAATTAAATGTGTTCGATTGGTTTAGTTTTCAACTGAAAAAATATTATACTTGTCTATTTTTTATTGACGGATAGATGAGAGAGAAAGAGAATAGATAAGAGAGACAAAGATAGAGTGAATTCTCTAGAAAATAAAATCATACTCCATCTAAAAAAATATTTTCCTTGATTTTGAGGAAAATATGGTCATGCGACCAAAAGTAAGAAAATATTTTCCATGGAGAAATATATCAATCAAACAATACAAAAGTAGGAATTTAGGTAAAAAACAGATTTTCCATGGAAAATATTGGCAATTAAAAACACCATTATGGATTATGCAATCTTGATTGAATTTTTGCAGTTGAATGTGTTTATAAATATCGAATTTACGTAGAGATATTGTAAATTTGTGTATGTAAATATGTCTAGTTTTACTCGAAAAAGATCACTAGTTAAATTGGGTAATTCGATTGTTAACAAGCATAAAAAGGGGCTCTAGGATATTGAATTAAATAAATGTTAATTGATCAATGTGAAATCGAAATTTCAACTAAATCTTCCATAAAATTTTCAAGTGTTTATTGTATTAGATAGAGTTAGCACATATTTTAGTTTTCAATTCAATTGTTAAATCATCAATTGATAACCCCATTATTTCAATTTGAAGTTAGATTTATAATAAAAATCAATTGTGTATACTTATTATATGAGGAAATGATACCAGTATTTTAATTCATTTTATTCCTTATCACGATACTGTACACTGAAAGTTTAGACGAACATATATATAATTTTAAATCAATTTGTTGGTCGAAATTTGTCTAGAGGTTTCAAATTTTACCTGGAGGTTTGGATGGGAATCTTAGACTTGAGCAAGTTCAATGATGAGGCAAAACTATTATTTGTGCCAGGTGCATGTGATGGAAAACTATAAATAGAAGAATAGTGTCAATTACATTCCAGCAGAACGTGGATACGTACCCTATCGAAAATCAGAAAAATATGTACAAGTCATGTACATTTTTAACTGAAATTGCATATTCGATATACAATATTAGTTTGTACTTTATAGTCGTACTTATTAAATTGACTACTAGACAGAGTTTAGTATAATTTTTAGTTTTCAATTCAATTGTTAAATCATTAATTGGTAACCAAATCAATTTAATTTGAAGTTATGTTTTGAATAAAAATTGATTGTGAATAATTAGACTCAAAAGAAAACTTTACTTGTCATGATATTGTATACTTACGATTTAGACAAACACACAGTTTTTAATTAATTTGTTGGTCGAAATTTGTGAGTTGGTTTCAAATTTTTCGTGGAGGTATGGATTGAATTCTTAGATTTGAGCAAGTTTTATGATGAGAATTTGTGCCCGTGTGAGGGAAAACTATAAATAGCAGAATAGTGTCAATTGCATTCAGTAGAACGTCATACCTTTATAAGTAGTTATGTCATACTGAAATTTGAAATAAACGTTCGAAAACAAAACAAAAAAAAATATGTATAAGCTATGTACATTCATAACCGAACGTGCATGTCCGACATACAATATTAGTTTGTACTTTATAGTTGTATAAATATATGATTAAGATGATTCAATCCTTTGTCTCCTCGATTGTCCCCCCATGACATTATTAGTTGATTCCTTGTACGTGCTTCTTCTCTCTAGCTTTGATAGTTGAGATTGCCATCGCCTCTTCCATTCACACTTCTCTTCAATTTGCTGTAATTACCATAAAACAAGACTCATAAGACAAACTTTAACAATAATCAAATCAATTTGTAGAGGCCACTCTTTGAATGTAAAAAAGATACTTTTCTTTTCATCCTACTTAGATACAACTTTGAGAGAGAGAGAGAGCACAATTCTAAACCGAGCAATGCTAAATGCATTGATCAACATGTAAACACCTCAGTATATTTCAACACTGTTTTTTTTTTTTTTAAAAAAGATACGTGTTGGCAAAGTATTTATTTGCATTTTGTCATCGAATTGTTTAAAACACGGTTAACTTTCTCATTCAATCATCTGTTGCCACATTTACTTCTGTCACTCAATCTGTCAAAATCCTTCTTGCAAAGTGGTATAATCCTCAATAAGATAACTAATATGCATGTGAATAGTAAAAATTAAATTTAAGTAAATAATCAACATATTTCTCTCTAGTGGTTCTAGGTAGTATTATTCGAGGGTAAAACATTGTTCTCGAAGATCATTAAAAACACTTGCTTCAAGCATGTAAGCTTTAAAAAAAGTTGAAATTTTTAGCCTGCCTCATTTACTTGCTTATTTCTTACTATCAAATAAAATAAAGTTACTTCTCTCCATAGTGTATTTTACCTTACTATCAAAATAATTAATTTATTTCTAAGGTTAATGAATAAAAGTATTCATTGATCTTAAAGTTAAACCATTTTTTTACTTAAAAGTGACATTTTTACTCAACATGAAAATAACAACATGGGAGCTATACAAAAAAAAGTGAATGAACCTCGTCGAATTTCGAATGCCTCGTGGCAGAGAATGCAAGGTGAAGTCCCTTAGCCATGTCTAAATCGTACAGCGCTCTCTTTTCAGGATCCGACAGCGTTTCGTAGGCTTCCTGTACACGAATGAACCGTTGAGTATACTCTTCCGTCCGACCCGGCGGGGATACATCTGGGTGGTACTTCCGGGCCAGCTGCTTGTACGCTTGTTTGATCTCAATCAAAGTGCCCGCCTCGGTTATGCCCAATAAGTCGTAGAAACTGGATGGCTTCTCCGAGGAGAGTGAGAGGGTATCGTTAAGGGTGGATTTAACGAGTTTAATGGTTTGACCGTGTCCGATCCGGAAGGCTATGGAGGAGGGAAGAGAGAGAGTATTGGGAAGTGGGTCAAGTCGGGTTGCAAGGCGGAGGGGATGGCTTCTGGGTAGTGAAACGCCATAGTTGCAGCACATTATGAGAATTTTTAGGTCCGTTCTTGGTGCTGTGGGTGGGTGTACATGTAGACCCGGATGTAACGTGTATAAATATAAAGTTAACAACATTTGAATTTAACAAAATAAATTCCTAAGTGGATCACCAAAAGAAGATAAAAAATCAAAGAGGAAGGAACGGAACAAGAGTTATTCTCCTTCCCCGGGGCCATAACCCCATCATAGGATGCCAGCTGGCCCCCGGCATTAGAACCTGGTAATGTATCATCTCCCGAGTTGTTTTGCATGTTCAGGGTAAGGGTTCATCGACAATTCATATGGAGAGTGGATAATTTCTTTTTATTTTTTTATTGAGGTGGGTCTCGCGTGGGATCCAACTATATGTGAGTTATCGGTGGGGGTTATGTCAGTACGATGTTGGCAAAGAATTAATTAATTCGTAAATGAATGTTGCCGGGCAATTCATAGTTACTTTTAGTATTATTAAAGTAAAGTATTCAAAGTATGAGAAGATTACAAATCTAAAAGAAAGGAATGGAATGATATTAAAATGGTGAAATAAAATTAATTAATCCATAAATGAATTTCAATGAAACATTTTTTTTTTCTGGGAAAAGTTTTTGAAGTAGAATATATAAATCTTTAAAAGACGACTTCATTTCTCAATTATGAATATGATTGAGATTTAAGCAGAATAGTGTTAAAAGTTATTTTTTAAGCTAGCAGGCCCGATTCTGGTCAAGGCAAACTAGGCCATTGCATTAGGCCTCAAGATCTGAGCGGCCTAAAATAAACAAATTCCGATAGCCTAAAAAAAGTTGGGTAACTTACAAAAATACCCTTAAAATTAGAGGTCTTTTGAAAAATCATATGAAAAGTATTTTTGAAGTAAAAAATACCGTGTAAATTTAAGTGTGTGGCAAAATAACATACAATGTCACTTTTATTAAAAAATGATTTATCACTCAAAAAGTGATAGAAATATAAAAGGTGACACTTAACTTTAAAGGTGATAAAATGACATACAATGTCACTTTTATATTAAAAAGTCAAGTTTGTCACTCAAAAAAGTGATAGAAATTTCAAGAAAGTGACAAACACAAAAAAGAGCGACAGAAATTCAATAAAAAATGACAAAATTTAAAAAGTGACAAAACATCAGTTAAAACATTAGAATTTTTTTTCTTAGATATGAATAAAGTTCTACATTAAAAAGTGAGAAACTATATCACTTTTTTTGATTAAAAGTTCAATACTTTTCATGGAAAAAGAAACTTTATTGCTCGTGAAACTAGTGTCTTTTTATCATAGAAAATGTTTGGCTAAATTCACTACGTGCTTATAGTAATCTTTTAACTAATACTTAGAGTCTGCAACTAATTTTTGTTGTGTTTGATTTCATATATTAGAAAGTGATGTATTTTGTCACTTTTCAATCCATAGTTTTCGAAGATCAATATTGATACAGGTTAAACATGACGCTGCAACAAGAGAAAATAGGTATGTCAAAATTGAAGGAAAAAATTGGACAGAAAAATTAAGGAGTGTGTGGATAATAAGAATCAAAAATTGCAAAAATTTTTGTTGGAAATTGGTTTTGAAAGATTGAAATTTGGTTAAGTGATAAAATCAAAACTTGAAAAAAAGAGACTTTCGTATCAACTTCGACCAAATATTCGGATTTGATCCGATGGTCAAATTACAAAAGTAAATAGACCAACTTGTTCTACTCGTCAGTAGATCGTCGTGGTATATTTGGATCTCAAAATCAATTCCGGATGAATGAGAAATTGTGGTCTAAAGTTGGGAAGAAAAATAAAGGAAGCTATTTGAAAAATTGACTAAGGTTGTTNTGAATGCAAAGCTCATAGGCGTCCTCCAACCTCTTCAATCTTCCCTTTTACAAAACCCATGAGTCAAAACCCTATAACTAAATGCATTTGGAATGATCCCATTACTCTGCATTTTCTTAAAAATCCTCATTGCATCTTCAAGCTTCTGTGACTTGAAAAAGCCTTCCACTACAGTAGTGTAAACAACCACTTTCGGAATAGTACTCTTCTCACGCATTAACCCCAAAAGCTTCATTGCCTCTTGCACCAACCCATCTTTGCATAAACCATTAAGTATCGCCACGGTATTTGGGATCAACCCAATCAAACCCAAGCTTGAATACTGCCAGAAAATCATCCACTTCGCTCCTCATTGAACTAGATTTCCATTTTCCCAAAAACAAATGAAATTTGGGAATCTAGCATTTTGGGAAGGGTAGGATTGCCTTTTTTCTCGACTTGACCCTCAAGGACAGATTTGTTTTTTCAATTTTTGAAGTCTCAAGGTATCATAGTAATCCAACATCACATGGTTGCTCAAAACACCCTTCTGGACCTCTTTGAAAGATCTCTGAGTGGTCATTAGACACCGCCAGGATGGTGATGGTTTTCCATTTGTTGATATCAGTGGATGAAGCATTTTTGGTCAAAAGATCGTTAAAGTTGCTGAATTTCGAGAATCTTCCAAAGACCATGGTGATGTTGAAGGCTATGGCGGTCGAGATAAAGATGAAGTAATAGAGAAATATTAGAGTGACAGAGACTTGGGAAGAAATCATCTTTTATAATGTATTAATTACATTTTAAAGTATTTAATTAATTAAAAGAGTATAAATCAAATTGGTTAATTTTTAGGGTATTGGGCCAAATTTGCCCATAAAAGTTTTCCTTTATATTTTTTTGAGTTGAGACATTTAGTCTTTTAAAAAGTAACAACAAAACAACAAAATGGTATTAAATAAGAGGTCCAAAGTACTTGGACACTTAAACTTACATTCTTGATTTAAGGAATAAAATGGACATACAATTAACTTAGTGAAAATTACACAAAACAAGAGTTTTCAAGATTCAATTTCAAATTTCACATATTAGGTTTCACTTTTCAAAATTCAGATATTTTATTTTTAAATGTTAATATTAATTATATAATTTTAACTCCAAACCCTAATCAATTTCATTATGTCAAACATTTTCCTCCCCTTCTCTCGTGTCATCGTCTTCTCCCTCCTCACTCTCTTCTCTTCGTACGCCGCACATGGTACCTGCACACGGAGAACTAGGATGCAGTAGCGGCCATCGTCAACAGTCGCTTCCCCGACGCACCCATTCCCAAGACCTCGACGCAGTGCCGCCACAAGATGGGGAAGCTTCACCATCGCTACCAGTCGTTTCATCTCCTCCTAGTTCTTCTTCGACTATAGGACACCATGGAGAACGAAACGGACCCACCCTGGCCGAAACCGGATCGGGTGATAACCTCAATAATACTGCCACATTGAAATCATTTATCGATAAGAGCATACTGAAATTGAAGCTCAAATCGAAGAATTAGGTTTTTTGTTTCTTTTTCTTTTTCTGATTTTGTGGTGGTCGAAGTTCGATGTTGATTTGTAGTGTATTGAAAGTGCAAATGACGGCGGCGGGTTTAGGGATTTTGTGGGTGGCTGTGCTCTAGTATGGTAGAGGTGGAAGAGATAATGGATTTTAGTAAGCATTGGTGGTGGTTACTGGTGCAAGCGGTGGTGGCTGTTGGTGCATGCGGTGATTATGTAGTTGTGGTTGGTTGGAGTTGTAGGTAGAGGTTGAGGTAGATCTGGCACTATTGACGGTGGTGAGGTGGTGATGTACGGTGGTGGTGTCGTAAATATTGATGGTGATCACAGATTATTTGGTCGTTT
>CAIGRF010181403.1:10502-28703 GCA_903798235.1 Fraxinus ornus
AAAAAAAAAAAAAAAAAAAAAACATTTGTCTCCGTGTGTGCATGGAGAATTTTTTTTTTCTAGAACCAGCATTTTATCATATACAACGGTGAGTTTTAAGAATCGATGATAGCCATCAATTAAGTGTACATGGTTACCAAAGATCGGCATATTTATTACAAAACATAATGGTGAGTTTTAAGAATTAATGATAGACATCAATTAAGTTTACCTGGTGCAAGATTTACCGTATGACAACAAGAGTAGCTCACACTTGTAGCACCATAAGTGTACATCAACAATGTACAGCAACCTCCACATATCAGTTGGGACATTTCCATTACTGAGAGGAGAGAGATTTAAGTCACATATAAAACATTGGAACCCAAGTAAGCGGTAATGCATATAATTTTCATTTTCTTCATTTTTTAGTTATTGACATTTTAAAACTATCAAACTCAAATAAATTATATGATATTTGATTTAAAACAAAAGAATTCAACATTTTCCAAGAAACACCCAAACAAATTATAGTTTCGCTGAAATTTCAAATTCAAATTTATTTGGATGGGGCACAGAAGTGATGGTATTACACACGGCGCAACATACATTTGTTGCTCCATTCGGGGTACATAAGAAGCCTCCTACACCCATTGAACACTATCTGGCTGTGCATTCCAGGAACCATTTTAAGTTATTACATAAAAGAAAAACACAACAATAAAATTAACAAGAAATTAAAATTGGAACGAATCGAAGTTTCCAGAGAAATTGAAATTCTAGAGTATTCACCAAATATTACGGTAAAATGTGAAGGAACGGAAGTGGATGAATTTTCAGTTCATTAGCGACGGAGAATCGATTTTTTGTGGGGTTTTGAAATCGGATTCGAAATCGGAATCGAGATGGAAATTTGAATTCTATGGATGAAAGGTAAATGGCGTTAAGAAAGGGGAAAAATCTAATACAAACCTCATTCTCAATGAGGTGTTACTCTCTGGAGTAAGCAATGGAAGAGAATGGGTAGTGAAGGCATTGAAAGGGAAGCCATAGACACGACAATTCGGTTGTTGTGAATTAATGGTGGTGGATTGATGAATGATGTGGTATGGATGAAGTTAATTACGTGTGAAAATGGAAGATGTGATGAGTTGCCTGAAGAGGAGGAGGAGATGCGTGAGGAAAAAAAAGCATCTTTGACAACGATGGGAAATCGCGACACATGGCGCACGAAGTTTTAGCCTCTTTTATATTGTAGTAATAATATAATTTTTCGACGTAAGAAAACTTTAGGAAAGACATGTGTGAATGAAGCGTGAGTATAGATGCAATGGAATATAAGCAATTAACTTTTACTGTAAATATGATTTATGGTTAGAATCAAGAAATTTGTGACGTACATGTGGATTCTTATATGCATGTTCATTATCATGTAAAATTCATGGCAAGAAGATATTTAAATTAAGAAAGCATAAGGGGGAATTAGTTCATAGACTCATGATGAGATGTTGATCTAAATATTGGTACAGAAAGAACAATCGATGTATCATACATATAGAGGAGACACGGTGAAAAAAATGTGATGATCCTTCATGGTTATAGAAGGATGCTAAGCAATGTTGGGATCTTGCTTTCGTACGTGTGTTGACTCTTTATGATTATTGAGAGGTGCTAAGGAGTGTTGGGATCGTGCTCGTCTGGTGTTACAAGATTCTTCAATGGGTTAAGAATTGAAATGATCAAGACTTTCGTGTGCCATAACTTTAAAATAGTTCTGGGTTGGTGATGGGACGGTATAAGCCAAGTATTGGTAGTTACGAAGATGGTCTGGTTTGTACTTGGCCATTTCATCCCTTCATCCCACTCTCGAAATAGGCTTTGTCGAGATTGCAATTATTGCTTTCGAGTTATTAAAGTTTGACTTATTCTCAATACCCTTTTCAATACTTGAGTAGAGTCTAACTACAAACTCATCCACGATAAGAAACACTTTTCTCGATTACCAATATATTCCTTATTTGTATAGTTGTTCTATTTTTTTTTTCTAGGATTTGACATCATACTCAATTAAATTGAACATTAATTTATTGATTCTTTACATAAAATGTATTTGTAAACGTAAAAGTTCAACCGTAGCAGTTATAAAAATATAGACATTTTTTTATTTGAGAGTGACCAATTCAAGGAAAAAAAAATGAGAGGTACAACGTTAGATGTTGAGATTTTTAATTTAGTTTTATTTCGAAGATTCTGATTATTGACTAAGAAAACTTCAACAATGAAAAATCATTTCCCAGCCTTTTTCTCTTTTGAATTGCTGTTTCAAATTTACGGTCTCTCAAATGTAATCTCGACATATATTTTTTTTTTCTTAATAAATGAGAAAACTTTGAGTTGTAACTCATCGTAGTGTCAACTAATTTATTGCCGTCTTTCCATTTATTAAGAAGATATGATATGTCACTTACTACCTCCCCCCTTTGAATTTTTAATTTCATTACTGCTCCCTTGGTTAAAATTTTCTTTCCGATTTTTTATTTTACTCGAGAATCCAATTTCTTTCGTTTCCAAGAAAATAACAATGGGCCGTAAAAATCATTTCTCACCCCCCTTTTCCCTTGCCTTTTCGTCCCTTTTCCTTTCACTTATTACCGACTATGATTTCACCTCTTTTTTCGCTGCATGTCTGACATTTTTCTCATGAAAAAACATTTTCATACTTTTGGTCAAGTGATCGTATTTTCCTCAAAATCAAGGAAAATATTTTTTTAGGGGGAGTACGATTTTATTTTCTAGAGAATCACTCTCTCACTCTTGTGTATCCACTCTCTCATCCACCTACTAATAAAAAATGAACAAGTATAATATTTTTTAAATTAAAAGCTAAATCAATACATTTAGAGCATGTTTGGTAATAATTAAAATCCAATTAAAATTGAAAATATGGTCGTCATTGGGTCCCACCCGTCTAATAAAAGTCAACAATAACAACTAATTTTTCAATTTTAATCCGATTTTAATCTCTACCAAACATGCTTTTAATTAATAATTTTAATATAATTAAGCTCTAAGCAATTGAATTGATTAGAATTTTTTTTTTCCATACAAATTTCATGCTCGCAATCAAGCGCACTCTTATAATTTTATGGTAAACATTATTTTCAGCCATGTTTGTTTCGAATTAAAATCAAATTTTAATTTAAGTTAAGTTAAAGTCAAACAATCAATATTAACCATATTTTTCATGAGTTCTACAGCTTTTCAATTACAAATCTCAAAAACTTTTATCACAATTTACTAAAAGTCTAATTTTAATTCCTACCAAACATCCACTTAATATTTGATAAAATTAACTATTCTATAACTATTAGACAAAGGCTAAATGACGGATGAAAAATAAGGTCGGGTCGGGTCGGGTCTCGAAAATCATTTTCCTTTGGATTTTCCGTTTCCGTTCACTTATTTCGGTTTCTTTCACCACACACTCTTTTTTATCCGTATCTATATTCTATTATAGAAATAATATACGACTGGGATTTTACTTTCATTCTCTTTTTTTATCGTTTTCTCGCCGTTGATCTGTAGATTCTCATTCTCTCTCTCTAAACTCTGGTCCTTTTCTCAGCTCTGATCTTGAGATTCGGACCGATCTGCACCGTCAAATGCTTAGACTTTTTGTATTTGGCCTAGTCTCGATCCAGTAGTAATATATACATATATACGTATAGAGATGCTTAGACTTTTTGTATTTGACCCAGTCTCGATCCAGTTGTAATATATACATATATACGTATAGAGAGAGAAATAGAAATAGTGTTTTTGAGTTGACACTGAGCTGCTGCTGCTGCGATGGGGCAGTGTTATGGTAAGACGATTCCCACCGGAGATAATGATGTTTATGCGACGACCACCATTACAGCCACCGCTGACGGC
Organism: Fraxinus ornus; assembly: GCA_903798235.1. Taxonomy (NCBI): domain Eukaryota; kingdom Viridiplantae; phylum Streptophyta; class Magnoliopsida; order Lamiales; family Oleaceae; genus Fraxinus; species Fraxinus ornus. The sequence continues at coordinate 14,415 of CAIGRF010181403.1, forward strand.
GGTGGCGGAGATCGGCCATCGGAGACTCCGGCGCGTAACGGCACTCCATCGGCGAAGAATACTCCGGCCAGATCTTCGGCTGGAAACAGTTCCTGGCCGAGTCCGTACCCGTACGGTGGAGTGGGAGCGGGAGGGACCAGTCCTCTGCCGGCGGGAGTGTCGCCGTCACCAGCGAGGTCAACACCGAGGAGGTTTTTTAAGAAGCCGTTTCCTCCGCCTTCGCCGGCCAAACACATCAAGGCATCTTTGGTGAGGAGGTTTGGGCACGGGAAGACGCCAAGGGAGGGGACGATTCCGGAGGACGCTGCGGGGGTTACGGAGGAGCCGGAGAGGCATCAGGCTTTGGACAAGAACTTTGGGTATAATAAAAATTTTGGGGCAAAGTATGAGCTTGGCAAAGAGGTGGGCCGAGGCCATTTTGGTCACACTTGCTATGCCAAGGGCCGAAAGGGAGAGCTTAAGGACCTGCCTGTTGCCGTCAAAATCATCTCCAAATCTAAGGTCTGTACGTGCTAGACCTAAGCATATTTTCTAATGGAAGTTTCATTTCTCAGATAAGATAGATGTTTAATTTATCCTAGTATATACTAGGATTATGTTTGGTAGATACGTGAGGCGAGCAGCAGTTGCAATTATCAGGTATAGTAAGAGAAAGATGGAATATAATTCTATTTAGGATTGAAATGTTAGTGTCTAGAAGGTGGCTTAGTTAGCAATGTTGGATGGAAAGGTATAGACTTCAAATATCTTTGTTAAGCTGTGGTTCCAATAATCTTGGAATTGGCTCTATAGTTGAGCGCATTATCCACAGAAGGGTTAAATGATATCAACTCTGTATTTGATTTACCTCTGCTTATTACAACTTGCTGCAAGTTAGTGTTTCGTTAAGCATACAAAAAGTATGCTCAGCCATCTGACTCATTGTTCTGTTGATTTATGATCAAATAAGTGTTGCCTTCAGTAGATAAAATCTGATGACTACAATTAAGATGTTTTTGGTTGGTTCAGTGAAGATTGTTAGACATAGCATAGATGAAAAAGGTTTAGAAAAACATCAATTATATAGGAGTTGATCTAGTATCCTAGACAAGCAGAATGGCGAAAGAAGATTTGTGTACCTGAACATAAAAATTCAGGTCAGTTTTTGTGAATCAACTATCTTGAATTTATAAGCAGATATTTGAATTGGTATTCAGAAGCCATTACAGATGCTATTAGGTGGATCACAAACAGTACGATTTCAATGAAGGACCTTTTATGATAGTAAGAGTAAACAGTTAGAATGGCCTCTATTATGTTCTGCTACTAACATAACTAACCGAAAGCTACAAATAAAGTATCCTAATATACTTTGTGGTATAGACAACTATTTTGAGATAGCCATCCTACTTCATTGTATTATCATTTTTTCTCCAACAACTATTTCTAGAACATATCTAAAGCTTAGGGATTGTCTACTGATTGTCAGTAATAACAGGGCTCTGTACGCTATAAGGGAGTTGGTATTTGTAACTCTCAAGCCTTACATCAATAAACTCACATGGTTGATTTTTCTGCTAGGTAAGATCATAAATTGAAAATTATAGTGGACAAAAAGGTTAAGAAGAATAACAGCAAGGGGGGAAGGGTGAGTTATTCTGTTGCGATGAGTTTAGTATGCGAATTATGATTGTGGAAAATCTGAAAGAGGCTGTCCGCAACATTTCACAATTGGAATATACACAGAGAGGGAGGAGGGAAGTTTCGAGATTCAATTCCATACACTATGAATAAAAGCTTTTTGTTGTTGTTATGCACATATGGCAACTATTAATGCGGGGAAATAAAGGAACTATCCATCCTTCAATGGTGCAGAGCTCTGGGAGGGAGGGAGAGAGAGGGAGAATTGGGAGAAAAGAATACTTTTTCGGGGTTGGTTAATGAATTTCTGGTGGAAAAAGTGTCGTAAGAATTGATAGAGCTGGATGAAAAAGAGTTGGGTGTGTTTTTCTATGGGCAAGTGTAGTCTGTCTTTCTTTAATCCTCTATTTGAATGCTTTTATTGCATTGAAAGTGACTAGATGTACATAACTGACCCTTGCACTTCAATTCAACAAGCCAGCTTCCCGGTGAATAAAAAAAATTTGGTTCAAAGTTGAGCAAATTAGTTCTGTAATTTACAAGACCACATAAAGCAGGATCTCTTCTCTAGGATGCCCTTTAGCTTAGTGGCATGTGCCTGGGAAACTGAGAATAAGTCTTTTCTTCCTATGGTACTATATGGTTTCAAAGCACACAGGTTGTCATAATTTGTTGATCCATGAGCTCTACATCAAATTTGAGTTCTAACATGCATTGAATTTAATTTGGCTTGTTTGCCTTGGAATTGTTGTATAAGAGCCATTATGATCTGGTTTTTTTTTTTTTATAATGATGTCTCTAGAAGAAAAATGATATATCATAATGATCTCAAATATCTATCTGGCTTATCATTGGTTTTGAGTGAAACATGGAAATTGTTGAGTAACCCGTTACCCGGATTAAAACTCCACAATACAAGTATCCACCTACCTATTTTCTTCTTTAGACTTTGTAGCATGTTTGTTTCTTTTTCTTTTGCCATAGCTGGACTTGGTCTCATGATAATTTTTGCTAAGAAAATATGGAAGTCTAGACTTTGTTTCCGATTATCAACATCTTATGACTTATTCATAGTGTATCCAAAAATCATGGTAAAACAACAATAACTCCTTCCTCTTCCTTTATTGATAACTTTTGTCATTAAATGTTGATTGCCATGAGATATCAGAGTATCTAAGCTAGGCAAGAGAGGTCTGCTATCTTCAGATCTTCATAATGTACTAGAATCTAAATGTGACTGGTATAAGACAAAGTGAGATTGACTGAGAATTAATTTTAGAATTAATGAAGATTAAGGAGTTCTAAACAAAATGACAAAAGTGTAAAGAGAGAGATATGTTCTGGGCGTTTCCTGATGGGCTAAACCATGCGAAAACAGAAAGTATCAAATAAAGTTGAGCATTAAAGATCTAAATTTTCTTCTTGTAGAAACTTGATTCTCAGTTGTTCATAGCACCATTTACTTGGTGTATAAATGGCTTATTGCAAGTGCGCACAAGCTAACATGAAATGAAAACGCGTTTAAAATGCCAATGAATTCTTCAATTTTACCTCTTTTAAATCAAGCATTCAAATTTGAGAAACCTAAATTAGAGAACTTGTTTCAAAGTTTAGACAACTATGTTAGAGTTTTATGCTCTCAATTTTCTGCAGTCTGATAGTTCTTTTCCTTTATTTGATATGTATTTAACTGAACAAACTTTATTTGTCAGATGACAACTGCAATATCCATTGAAGATGTTCGAAGAGAAGTGAAAATTTTGAAAGCACTTTCTGGTCATAAGCATCTAGTTAGATTTTATGATGCTTGTGAGGATGCCAACAATGTGTATGTAATAATGGAGTACGTATTTCCTTATCTTCCAAAGTTACACTTGTTTATGCACGGATTTTGTGAAATTGATCTGTCTGTTATTGTCATTCAGATTTTCTTTGAAATCAATGCAGCGGAAGTGTGAAAATAGTAAATCAAAGACTCATTGATTCGAATGAATATAGAGAATATGATATGAAAATAGAGAAAACCCCTAAATGTAACTTAATTCGATTCAACCTGGCGGTCTTTATATCAAAACCCTACTTTAATTAAATTATAAAACAACCCACAAAATAAAGAAAATTATAAGAAAAGGCACAATTCCTGAGACAATGGAAAAGTGAAGTTTGACACCCAAAATGATGTATTTGGCCAGAATCCCACCATTTCTGATTTAAGCAGAGGTAATATTCACCCAAATCCGGAACCATTGACTGAAACTGGTCAAAGACAAACTGGGCCTGCCAATGTCTTCTTTGGGCCGTGGGATTGTCTCGACAGTGGATGTGAGAAAACTTGTGCTCAGTTGGACATTGTTAATTTTTGGTTTCTATCTTGCTTAGATATTATGTCGTGCTTTCCTTTTTTAAAGGATTTTGAAGTTTGGTTTGAGGACTATTTAGCCAGCTCTATCATAATCATTTTGGTTTTTTTAGCTTTTCCATATTGGGGTCAACCTTTGGTAAATAGATGTCATACAATAAGTTAGTGTTACTAAACTTTACTAATTTTTACCGAAGATCTATTAGTTGTACCTGTTATACTTCATGTCTCTTTGCTGTATCATGTGAATAATTTAAGCCACTTATGAGCTCTTTTCTTTTCTTGTAGGCTGTGTGATGGCGGAGAACTACTGGACAGAATATTGTCAAAGTGAGTGAAATTACTCTCTCTGTAGCTGACATATAGGCCTCAGGACATCCATATATGGGTGTCAAAAAATGTTTTTCATCTTCTGATATTTTCCATTTTTTGATGGATGCTGTTTGTAACTGTTACTTATCCATTGTAGAGGGGGTCGATATACAGAAGAGGAAGCAAAACTTATCGTTGTTCAGATTCTAAGTGTAGTTTCATTCTGTCACCTCCAAGGAGTTGTCCACCGTGACTTAAAACCTGAGGTATATGGAGAGCCTTTATCACCCAATAATTCTTTGATGATTTTGCTAAATGGTCATTTATCTGCTAAGCTTCTTGTTGATGTTGATTGAATTGCTTGTATTGCAGAATTTTCTTTTTACCTCTAGAAGCGAAAACGCTGATATGAAGCTTATTGATTTTGGTCTTTCTGACTTTATCAGGCCGGGTAACTATCATATGAAATTCATCTTTTTTTCTCTTTTCTTAGTTTATCATACTAAGTCAATTTGACTTCCATATATGGCTTGTCAATATCCATTTTTTCTACATCTCTTTGCAATCAAATTCAGTAGAAATGCTAGGCTCCACACTGTCAAACTTTACGTGCCTCGAGAGTGTCATATTGCTTGTTTGTTGGTGTGTGCCACTTGTTGCTTTTGTGCTTTCATATCATTGCAATAACCAACATCATTTATTTTCAATTTCAATAGAATGGCTGAGATGTTGGCATGCTTTAAGACTGAAGTACAGATGAAATAAATTAGGTTATGATAGGTTTGTTACTCAGTTTACTTTTTACCTTATGAGGGTAATTTGTTGGAAAGCATCTCTAGTTTAATGCCTTAATCATTTGTGAGTTATTTGCTGATAAAGTGAACCAAAAGACACCTAGAAACCTAAGCCTTGCTATGGGCGAGTAGATATTTTGCTGGCATTTTAAATTTTCACTCTGCTGCCTATCTTTTTGCTGAGCATGACATTCTACTAATTTTTTGTATTTTGAGTGATAACGCAGTAATTAACTTATTATCAGTGTTATTTTCTGTTGTCCAGTTTCAAGAATTTTCTAATGTTGGTATTTGATTCATGATGTTTGTTTTTTACCTATTTCTCAAAATAGACAGAGTAGACTTAAATAGAATAATGCTTCTAGTGTTGGTCCAATATGCTAAGAAGTTGTATTAAAAAGAGAGGTTATTATTATCTTGGGCATATCATTCCTTTATAATCAACAGCCGTCTTTTATAGCTTTGATTGTCACGGTGTACCTTGAGAATATTAAAAAAAAAAATCATCTCTTTTGCCCTCCAAAACAATTGTTTCTGCAGAGGAAAGACTAAATGATATTGTTGGAAGTGCTTATTATGTGGCACCAGAAGTTCTCCATAGATCTTATAGTTTGGAGGCTGATATTTGGAGCATTGGCGTTATCTGCTATATTTTGCTATGTGGAAGCAGACCTTTTTGGGCAAGGACAGAATCTGGAATATTTCGTTCAGTATTAAGAGCTGACCCTAACTTTGAGGACATGCCTTGGCCTTCCATCTCACCACAAGCCAAGGACTTTGTAAAAAGGCTTTTAAACAAGGATTACAGGAAAAGAATGACCGCTGCTCAAGCTCTGAGTAAGTAGTCTGCTTCTTAACTGCTGAATAAAATTTCTTGAAAGTGCTAAATTTCGCTTATGTAATTTTGTGGATCTTTTAACTGATGTGGGCTGTGGAGGATTCTAGTTTTAACATATTTTATGGGAAGTTGTTGCTTGAGGTCATTTATTCAGTTAAATGTTTACTTTGTGGGGGAGCTCTAAATATTTCTTGAAAATACAGTAATCACTGAGGAGCACAGCACGACAATGGTAGAACTGTCATCTACATTTCATTGTTGATTCACAATGCAAAACCTGTTTATAATTCGGTTGTCAATATATCTACTGATGCAAATCTTTTGAAATGCAGCGCATCCATGGTTGCGAAGTGAGAGCCATCCTATTCCTTTAGATATGTTAGTCTACAAGCTGGTTAAATCGTATCTACATGCTACACCTTTCAAACGTGCAGCGCTGAAGGTATTATTTTATCTGACTGGATAAATCACTGATTGCTTTTGCAGGACGAGTATTTGAATCAGAATTCTTTTTCTCAATTTGCTATTTCAAAGAATTAAATGCTTGTTTGGCCATCTATATTTTACTTTATTGTTCGTGTTTGCACAATGCTTGTTAGTTACATCTTACTTCTGTGATCGCTGATGTTGGATGGAAGGCTTCACATTGGTCAACTTACGTCTCTTGTACTCTATGGATGTGCTAGTAAATTGTGATATTGGGCACTGGCTGAATTGTGTGAGTCGCCGTACTGCTTATCAATTTTTCATTAGGGCCAATCCTCAAATAATCAAAATATATGACCAGGGAGATTGAAAACTTATTAAGTTAAGCCCCAGTTTGGCCCCCATTATCCCAAAAATTTATTCTTCTCTTATTTTCAACCACACAATTTTTCATAAAATAATATTACACGTAAATCAAAAACTTGTCATTTTTTTTCAACCATACATTCTTAAAAAAAATACTATTCCAAAAATTATTATTCGAAATAATGGGGGCCGAACGGGGTCTAAAGCTTTCACATACTTTGTTGATCACCATTTCTTTACATTCATATAATTTGAAGCTTCGTTTTACTTCGAATATATTTTAGTCCTTCATGAAAAATCTATATATCTTCCGCACATAATAGTGGTATGAATGCTTGTGTTTCACCTAAAATTTTGTATCACCTTGCATACTTGATCATTATATTGAACTCCTAATATGAGCATGTTTGGCTACGCCTAAAAGGGAATTAAAGTTGATTTTTATTTCTTTTTGTCCCACAACATGTTTGGATAACTTACTTGTTTCATACTTGAAGTTAAAAAGTCACGCCTAAAAGGGAATTAAAGTTGATTTTATTTCTTTTGTCCCACAACATGTTTGGATAACTTACTTGTTTCATATTTGAAGTTAAAAAGTGACTTTTAAAAAAAATATAAATAAATAACTCTTACTTTATTATCAAAATAAATTAGTTCTTTTTAAATGTCACCTATAAAAAATATTTATCATACAACTTAGTTTTTATTTATTCAGTAAATCTACCTAAAAGTGAACTTTTTAGATTAGCCAAACATGCTAATACTCTATAACATTGGGACACATCTTTATATTCTGTAGTATGGTGAAAGATTATGTGACTGATGCAAAGTTTGATCTGATTATTTTTCCTGAGAAGTTTGACATTTTTATCAGCAAACATGAGAATAGACATGAAATAAAGTAAAATAATAATATTACTTCATAAACTCTTGCTTCGTTGAATAAATATGAACAGACTAGAAATTTTCGAGACAGACATTTGAAATCTCTCTTTTATAATTGACACCGTAAACGAGTTTCTACGAATATTGATTATCATAGCTTTGAAAAAATTTAATTTTGGGATGTGGAATTAAGTCCTAGAATTTTAGCAAGTTACCGATAGAATATGCATTGATCCTTGATTGGAGCATCATAATTTCATTTGATGATACATCACTCTATAGTTTTGGGATGTCTGATGTTCCTACTTGGCGTAATTAATCAAATTCACATCCTTCAGAATGATATATTTATGTATGCCAATCTGTTTCTTTTATGATAGTCTTCAATCTTGTTGCTTTTTACATGCTGATATCTCAATATAGTATTTCTATCTGCTCCAATAAGTGGTTCTCATATCATTTACCCCTATAAAATATAAGTGTTCTATTTTTCAAATAATTGAAAAGGGGAAAAAATGGTTCACCTTTTAGTAGCACGTTCTTTTGCAATATCAGAAGGAATTGTGTAATTTATTGCTTATGAGCTTCTATTAAATTGCCAAAATGAACTTGTTCTAGCTTTGTTTTTACCTTCAGTCTATTAGCTGTACATGTTTGTGGTTGATAACTTCATTTTGGGCTATAATTAATAATTTTATTTGTTTCTACTATGCTTGCAGGCCCTTTCGAAAGCTTTGACTGAGGATGAATTTGTTTATCTTAAAGCTCAATTCACGCTTCTGGATCCCAAAGATGGGCTGGTCTCTCTAGACAACTTTAAAATGGTTTTTACCCTTATTACTTTTCTCTCTGATAGCTATCTATCTGACTCTGCATATGTACACATGTCCATACATCGTTTTCCTCCTCTTGCTTATGCATCCATGTGAGATCGTTGTATTTTTACCTTTAGAGAGTGTCATTGTAGGCATGACCGGTAATTTGGTGAAAGTAATCGAAGCAATTAATCCTGTTTAGAAATTGAAGAGCACTTTGATTCCTTCAAAGACTACATTAATCCCCGCGAGTATACTTGGAACAACTTTTTTAGAAGATCTTCACTGGCCCTAGTTTTGCTTTATCTGCTTCTTACAAAAGAGCGTCTTTAACAAACTTTTGGCTGTAAAAAATAAAAAGAGGGAGAGGGAGAGGGAGAGAGGAAAGAGGTTATTCCTTGATATAGAGATAGTGTTTTATTGTTTTCTGGTTTTGGGTCATGAAATTAAATTGATGCTGAAAGGAGGATGCTACTTGAATTGCAGGCTCTTGCACGAAATGCCACTGATGCTATGAAGGTGTCTAGGGTCCCTGATATTATACACGTGGTCAGCTTCTGAACTTTTATGAGAAATATATCTTGCATATTTCAAATAGGTTTCTTTAGTTTATTTGTCCTTCTTTTTGAGCTAGATTATAAGTTGTGTGATCATAAATGTTAAATGAATTGTCAAATATTTTATTTGTCCAGTACATTCTGATTTTTGTCTGGAAAAATGTCCTATTTCTTCAAATAGTATTCTTAATGTGGGATCCTAGCCACAACTTTTGAAGATAAAAATGTAAAGTTACACATCAAATTCTCACTTTTTCTACTGTCTTTGAAAACTTCATACCAAATGAATTGGACAAATGTAATTGTGGACCAAGTTATGATTTTTTTTTCTTTTTAATCACAGTAACTTGACCCTTTTGATGGGATGTTGTTTTCACTTTCAGATGGCTCCGTTGTCTTATAGGAAGATGGACTTTGAAGAGTTCTGTGCAGCTGCAACCAGTACGTATCAATTGGAGGCCCTTGACAAATGGGAGCAAATTGCATCGACCGCATTTGAGCATTTTGAACAAGAGGGTAACCGAGTAATATCAGTAGAAGAATTGGCTCGGGTATCTCTAAATTTATAGCTTTATGAATTTATATATCTCGATATTCTTTCTATTTTTTTTTTTGTTAATAAAAAAAGTCTCAAGTTTATGTCGTATATATGCAGGAGTTGAATGTGGGCCCAACTGCTCATTCTGTGCTCAAAGATTGGATAAGGAGTGACAGAAAACTCAGTTTACTAGGATATACAAAATTTTTACACGGTTTGACACTTCGTAGCTCAAATACAAGACATCAATAGCTTCTTCTTCTTCTTCCTCTTCTTTTCTTCAAATTATCATTTGATCAACAATGGAATTCGTGCATTGAAAAGACAGTGGGAAGTTTTTTCATTTAGGAGGTAACTAGAATGATGTTTAGGCCGTTTGAAGTCAAGAATTTCTTCATGCTCGTTCCATTTATATGTGCAGTCTCAGGAACTTTACGGGTATTTATCCATAAAAAATGTATTCTCAAGTTTTCAATATGAAAAATCGAGGCTGTAAACCTGTGTCAATAGTTCACACCGTAGAATTTTGTCTATTATTATTAATATTAATACTGGGATTTCAGTACTTTTCGAGTAGTCATGATTGTTGTATATGTTTAGTGTTGAATTAGTAGTAATTCTTTTGCTTAGATTTGATGTTTTAGGACGTTTATGACATGTTTGGAACGATAAACTGCCCAGACAGCATACAAATATTTTACACGTTTCTAATTTTTCCTTTTTTTTTAGTTCTGTTTTACCATCGAACATCTCTTCTAGGATTTTTGTGAAAGTAGCACAGAGAAGGGAAAAAAATGATCAGAAAAGTTAAAATTTTGTTTATTATACTGTCGAGTTCGATTTAAATAGCAATTTGTATGTTAGTAATATTTGTGACATCCGAAGCAGTGGATATTTGTTTGTGGCACTGTCAAATCAAAAACTTGTAGCCTTACATTTAAGGAAAATAATACCAAAACGTCTCTATCCGTTGCAATAAATCAATTATAATCACAATCATTAAAATTTTTATTAGTTATAAACAGTTGTATCAAAGCTGGCTAATTTTCAAATGCCACCATTGAAAGAGAGATCTTTTTGAGCACCTCAATAATTGAATCAAATATATTCTAATAAAGAAATTTATTTTTTTAAAAGAGAGATTTGTTTATTATTTGAACGTATCAAAAGAATTAAAAAGGTAAAAGTGAAGAAATGAACCACAATTTCTTTTACTAATTCCCTTTTTTCTAACAAAAACAACAAACTTCTGTAACTTCAAGCAACAAAACTAATCGTCATCATCATTAATCATCGATATTAATGGCATGTTTTCCTCACCAAACTTGCTTATTTCCACGACATCAAGTGATAAATAAAAAAGAAACTATTTTTGTAACTTCTTTTTGACTTTTAAGCTAGGCCAAACATGCTTGTACAAGAAATTCAAACCCAAAAACAGCTCACATGATGGTGGTGGCTATGGTGGTTCTCTCTATCAATTATGCCCTGAATATTCCGAAATTCTTCGACATGGCAAGGAATTGTAATTGGGCCCTTTTGGTCAAATCCATATTCTTCTTCAGCTTCTTTTAACAATTGAATAAACAGTGGATTGTTGAAGTAAATAACTGGGATTACAAATCTCTGTTGATTCTCTCCTTGCCCAACTTTTACAGCCAAACACCCTTTTGGCACATCTTTCACTTGCTGCTGCCTCTTTCCGTGATGGTGGTGGCGGAGGAACGGCGGAAGATTCTTCTCGCCGCCACCCATTTTCGAGAAAATAAGTATCATTTCAGAAACCCTTTTTTATGTGCAAGAAGAGAGTTAAAGGAGAGTCAAATTCAATGATAATACAAAAACATAAGAATCAGAATAAGACACAACGTAAGTTCCCTCAAATTAAGGTTCCTAGAGAGAGAGAGAGAGAGAGAGAGAGAGAGAGAGAATTTGTGTGCATTTTAAAATCTATATGTATATTTATATACAGTAGACTTAGAGTAGGGTATTGAATTAGTCAGAAAATAGTCAATTAGAAATGTAAAGGTGCATTAGATTTTGTCAAGGGGAATTTTTCAAAAGGGCTTACAACTATGAAAATAGAATACGTCTACTTGGGAATTCGAGACTTACTCTTTCTCATCCAACTTTTGATTCACTCGTTGGATCCGGACGGTCTGGGGGACCACCATGGTTCTCGAGCTAGTGGCTAATCTTTGAATAGGAAAAAGAACGTCTCATTATTTAAAAATGCCAAATCTCGTATGAATCATCATTTTTCAGGACTCTTCAAAGTGAGTTCCTTGACGTTGTCCTAACCGTTCTTTTAGTCCCGTGCATGTTTTGAGTAACAGCAAGAAAAATTAGGAGCAACTTTGAGATAATCTCGAGTAAATCATTGCCTTGAGCTTGTTTGCTTAAGCTCTGCGATGATAATAGGGTAATTTCTCCATCAACTTCTTGCCTCTTAATTTTCGTTGGTCCATTATTTATGTTGTAATTACGCGAGCTTTGATTGCATAATTTCGAAATCAAACTCACATCGAGCAATATTTATAATCAAATTACCAAGTTACTATAGTTCAACTGCAAGAAGAATTTTTTTGAGAAATGGCAGAAAACCAATACACTCCTGTATACTCATACTGGGCAATGATATATTTCAAAAAAAAAAAAAAAAACTGTGCTGTTGAGGAATGCTTGTTTGCTATGGACATCAGAGAAATTTACAGAATTTTTTTTACAATAATACGAAGTTACAATTAAAGAAAACTTTAATCTAATCCCAAAATTATAAATATTTGATGATTCTGTTTCAAGTTCAATCAAGGTAAGTCTATTATATCAACATTATCTACCAAAATTATAAATATATTTGTCATTTTGTTTTTCATATAAAAATGACTTTTCATATTTTCTGTGTTTAGCAGAATCTTTCATTTAAGCTGTCAATTCATAGTAAAAAATCGCCGGTTCTTTTTCCATAAAAAATTATTATTCGATAATTTTTTTTCCATAATTGAAAAACCTCCATAGTGATAGTGTGGGTTCACTTGCTTAGCTGTTTGTTTTTTCTTATTCTAAATTGTACATTGCACATGTTGATTAGGTGTTATAGGGAGTCTAAAGAAAATAGACTTTCTTTTCAATCATTCATATTCATTGAAAAATCACGTTATGAGCTCGGATTCAAATGCAATATGCTAAAGGACAAGACAAACCTAATCACCAACATTATTAATTGTCGTCCTAAAATAAACGCAATAATTTCTCAAGTCACAAGCATTTTAGATAATAATTGCAGATTAAAAAAAAAAACTCATGCAGCATATCCTTGTCGAATGCTCTTTCATGATTTGTTTGGTAACCCAGAAAAACGTGTCGTGTACTTGATAATGTCTAATACCACATATCAAACTAACGATGACTTTTTTGGTAAGATCAACTAGATAAAACGTGTTATCTAGTCGTTAGTCCAATGTATCAAACAAATGTCCATCCGTCACAGATTCTGAGTTAATGAATTCTGGGAATCAAAACCCACTAAGGGTTTTATACTAGTACATTCTGGAGAAAATTTGTAGCAAAAATAACAATGTATGAGGGAGTTTTGGTTCTAAATATTAGGGTTTCAGCCAAATACAGAGTGAAATTCAGACATACATGTTAGGAACAAAACTATGAAGTAAACAAACCCAGGAATAATCAATTACTGAAAACAGGTTTACAATTACTTGTGTATATTTCATGTCTTGGAAATCTTTCAAAAGAAACAAATCCCCAATCTGCCTGAAAAAACCCTAGATGAGGTGAGGTGAGGTGAGGTGGGGTGGGGTTGGGGTTAAAGGTTGAGAAAGAGGGATTTTAAAGCCAGATCTGAATATCCCACAACATGCCAGATCTGATACCAAAAAGCCATCATGAACAAAATCATTCAACATGATTAACCCTAAAAGGTGTTTCATCTGACACAAAAGAAAACCTTAATCAACCAGAAGTTCAAGAACGTAATGATGAAACTTTTCTGAGTATCCCAGAAAAAATTCTTAAAACCTTAGTCAAAATCCTTAATCATTACACGAATCTGCTGCCTACAACTTCCAAAAGAAAACCCTCACCCAGGTACTGCAAAAAAGGGTTAAAACTTACAAAATTAACAAGAAATTATACAAAAAAAATTGAATCAACACGTTTATTTACCTTCAGATCGATAATCAAAGTCAAGTAGAAGCAGTAACTGGGGGGAATGAAGCCTGGTCCGACAACACTTGCAACAGATCTAATTTTTTTATGAATTGATCAAACAAAAGAGTTCTCGAGCCAGACAACATTCCCCTCAACAAAGCAGCTTCATTTTCTTGATTTTTCATCTAAAAAATCCTTCATCAATTACATATATGTGTGTAAGATCTTATCTCAGTTTTTGGCCTTTCGTCTCTTTATCCCCCAAAACTTTCGCCTTCTTTCAAGGGAAAGAGAGAGAAAGAGAAAGAGAAAGGGAAAGAGAGAGATGAAGAGGGCGATTTGTTTGAGGGGGTTATAACAAGGAAGAAAATTGAATGCCAAACTAAAAAGACAAAAACTCTCAGCAGACACTGACCCTACCAGCTGGAGTTCCAGAAATGAATGACCAAGACCTCATGTACCGTCTCTCTAGTGTACATGTACCTTGTATTTATATATGTATATATACATTAATACGTAGAAAAATATACAAACAAATTTTTTTTTTTTCATGTCGTAACTCACGATGTTACCACTATTATTGAGAAAGTGCGAACATAATCCTATATATAT
>CAIGRF010181447.1:0-22358 GCA_903798235.1 Fraxinus ornus
TTAAAATAAGGTAAACATTTCATAATCGAATGTAAAACGTTAAATCACATGCTTCCCCATAGCATGTTGCAGCATTTTTTACCATCATCCACGTCCCAAGCAAATCACATCAAATCAACCTATAGAGAGAGAATTAACCTATGAGTTTGAAACTCAATAGATGTCATCGGTGCATTTCGTTAACAAATTAACATTCTCAAACTATAGATTAATACCATCGTACGTAGTAGGATTTCTGGCAAAATCCATTTCTGTGGGGTTATGAACTAACATAACGCATAGAACCGAAGATCATTCAAACTATAGTAGTGTCGTAACACTGTACCCAAAGGCACTAATTCATTCAAATTTTTAACGAAAAATCATAATTTGAAAACGAAACAAACACTTGTACCTCTACCTACTTTCGTTAAAAGCTTTTGAAAGTATGATGTTGGAAGATGGTTGTTGCTTCCCGACGGCACCAGAACTTTTAGAAATATGCCCCTCTCTTATTCTTTTGAAAAATCTTTTTCTTTGATCAAAGTGTGCACTTTCTCCTTTACACCATTACTATTCTTTTAAACTTTACTTAACATAAAGATTATTTTTAGAAAAAATAAGTTTAAATCCTGATTTGAGGGAAGGTGTAGTTAAAAAATGCTTTTTCTTTTCTTGTAACCTCTCCTTTTAGTGGAAAACTAAATGGGAGAGTTTTATTGTCATTAATCTTGTTAGTTGAGTCTTTAACTAGTAATTTGAAGAGTTTTATGCCCAAAAAATAATTTTATAAAATACTTTATAAAAACATCTGCATGATGATTCGAACCTGGGTTACCAATATGAAATACCATGCAGATGACCATTGTGGTAACCCAGTTATTTATTAAATCTTTGTAATCAAATTTACTTAAACTTAATGTCTTAAATATTGGGCTTATAAATAATTTATGACTTGTACTTTCATAACCTTAAATGGGCCGAGCTTCCATAGTTTATTTCTTAAATAGGCTAGATCAACCAATTTAAGAATATAAAATCTGGGACATTACAAGCTCGATTAGCAACTAGTGAAGGGATTGAGGAATTTGATAGCATCCCAGTAGGGAGGATCAGTCACCCAGTGAACTGGAGGTAGTTTTAATGACAACCGACCAAAAATCAATATGGATGGATGAGATCGTTGCATATTTGAAAACAGGTTAATTGTCCTGAAGATCCTATTACGGTGAGAAAACTCAGAGTAAGGGCAGCCAGATACACATTAATCAACGACGTCCTATATAAGTGAAGGTATTCTGTGCCCTTGCTTAGATGCTTAAGCGAAGAAGATGCACTGCATACTTTGGAAGAGGTGCATGGTTGTATATGTGGAAATCATGCCGGAGGACAATCGTTAGTTCATAAAGTTATACGACAAGGATAATTTTGGCCTACCATGAAAAAAAGATGCATTGGAGTTTGCTAGGAAATGCGACAAATGTCAGCGATTCACCCCCAATATCAATCTTCCACGAGGAGAGCTGAATTGCATGATGGCCCCATGGCCCTTTTCCAAATGGGGGGTCGATCTGATTGGCCCCATGCCTACTAGAAAGGGAGGAACAAAGTTTGCAATCGTGGCGGCAATTATTTCACTAAATGGGTGGAGGTCGAACCCTTGGACAAAATAACTGAGCATAAGACTACTGAATTTATATGGAAGTCTATCATATGCAGGTTTGGGATACCACATTCCATCATGACGGATAACGGAAAACAGTTTGACAACGTTCGCTTTGCAAACATTTGTGAAAAATTGGGATACAAAAGTACTTCTCCACGCCAACCACCCTCAAGCTAATGGTCAAGTTAAAGCAATCAATAAGATCATCAAGCATACACTGAAAGCCAAACTTGATGCTCTTAAGGGAGGATGGGTTGAGAAACTCCCCAGTGTGTTGTGGTCTTATCACACTATATCCAGAACAGTACCGGGAAGCCCCATTTTCTTTGGCTTTTGGAGTAGAAGTTGTCATCCCATCTGCTCGGATAATGACATATTGTGAAAATGAGAATGAACAAGTGTTACAAAGAGAATTGGATTTGATAGAGGAAAAAAAGAATGAGGCCAAAATCAGAAACGTGGTATACAACAACGCAATGCAAGATATTACAATCAAAAAGTTAAGAAACGAGAATTCGATGTTGGCGACCTTGTATTAATGAAAATCTTTTTGGCAACAAGAGAACTCAATTCTGGGTCCTTGGGACCTAACTGGGAAGGTTTTTACAAACTAACCAAGGTACTAGTTAGAGGGGTCTATGAATTGAAAGATATGGAAGGAAAACCTCTATTGCATCTGGAATACAGAATACCTCAAAAAATATTACCAGTAAAATGACAGTTATACCTTGTATCGCATGTTTTTTATAATAAAAACATATGCTTCTAAAATACAGGATCGTTGGCACATTGATCTAAGCCCTGCTCATGATCAGGCTGAGCTAAAGTTGTATTTGCTGTAACTCTTAGTGGAAATTCCTATAAGAAAATATCTAAGCCCTGCTCATGAGCAGGCTGAGCTAAGGTTGCATGTGCTGCAATTCTTAGTGAAAATTCTTATAAGGAAATACCTAAGCCCTGCTCATGAGCAGACCGAGCTAATGTTGCTTGTGCTGCAACTCTTAGTGGATTCATATAAGGAAATACCTAAGCCCTGCTAATGAGCAGGTCGAGCTAAGTTTGCATGTGCTGCAACTCTTAGTGGAAATTCCTATAAAGAAATACCTAAACCATGCTCATGAGCAGGACGAGCTAATGTTGTATGTGCTGCAACTCTTAGTGAAAATTCTTATAAGGAAATACTTATGCCCTACTAATGAGCAGGCCGAGCTAAGGTTGCGTGTGCAGCAATACTTAAGTAAAAATTCCTATAAGGAAACATGTAAGTCCTGCTCATCACTAGGCCGAACTAAGGTTGCATGTACTGCAACACTTAGTGAAATTTCTTATGAAGAAATATCTAAAATCTGCTTATAGGTAGACCAACCAAACTAAGCTCGCATGTGTTGCAACACTTAGAAGGATGTCCTAAAAATATATATTATTAATGAAAATACCTAAACCAAGGTTACATGCTTTGCAACACTCAGCCCAGGAAATCATATAAATTTCAAGAAATAAATTATCGAAGTGAAAACACTTAACAAGTAAACTGAAACTTCATTATAAGTCAAAAATATTACAAAAGTTTTTTAAGAAAATTTTTGAAAATCAACAAAAAAGAAACTAAGTACAAATAAACTACTGGATTGAGGGGTCTAGGGTAGGAACATATTCATGGATGGCATTGTTGACCTATGGTTGATTATAACCTTAATGTTTTGATTATAACAAACATGTCATTTTATTTACTAACATTTGAATTTGAGCGATTAAGCTTTCAAAACTATCAAGATTATAAATCGGGCTCATGAAGAAGGCTCAAGACGAGAGCTTTGAAGATAAACGTCAAGAAGATCAAGATTAAAGAGTCGAAGAGCCAAACATGAAAGAAACTTCGAAGGAAGATCAAAGATTAGGCTTTCTTGATTATATGTAAAGGTATAACACTTTGATCTTTAGTAATAGCTCAAAAATTATTTTGTGCACGAAAAATTGTTTTCATCATCACTTGCATAAAATGTTTGATCAAAAGTAAAATTCATTTCCAAAATGATGTTTAACATCATATTTTTAACATCATTAAAAAAATAAAAAATTCCGATCAACCAGTTGACTTTCGGTCGACTGAAGTGTCGACTGAAACTCCAATGGTTTGAATTTACAACGACTATATTCACACTTCGGTCGATCGAAGTTGATCAACCGAAAGTTCCTGCAGCCTCCTATTTTGTTCTATAAATATCCATTTCCTTTGCATTTAATTTCACTAACTTACAAGAGATATTTAGAGAGCTTATTTATTGAAAATCATTGAGTTTACTTGGTTATAAATTCTATTTCATTCATTACAAAGAATTTCTTGATTGTTCCAACCTATTTTATCCAACTTATCAAGAATTCCATTTTGAAAAGAACTTTTCATAATTTCATCTATTCTTCATTCTTGATAAAGGTTTTCTTTGCAAACACTTTTATTAAAGTGTAAAATCTATTTTCATACTTAACTTGTATTATTTGCTAAGAGAGATCATTGGTTGAAAACTTTGATACAAAGAATTTCTTGATTGATCAAAACTAGTTTCATCTATTTCATCAAGAATTCTATTCTACAAAGAAACTTCTCAATCTCAGCTCTTTCAATCCTTGATAAAGATTTTTCTTTGCCAACACTTTTATTAAAGTGTAAAATCTCTCTTCATACTTAACTTGTATTATTCGTTAAGAGATATCATTGGTTGAAAAACCTTGATACAAAGATACAAACTATTTGATTATTCATCATTCATCAAAGTTTATAACAAAAACACTTGAGCTTTATTATTTGCTATCTATTGAAGTGTTTACCTAACTCTCTAATACTTAACTTGATTATATCATTGGTTAAGAGAGTTTCTTCAATTGTAAAATTATCACTTACATTTTGACGGTTTCGAGAGCCTTGTGAAAACTCGACTGCAAGGATATGTGCTCTTTTTTGTAAGTCACTTAAGGATAAGTGCTCCTTATTGTAAGTCACTTAAGGGTAGGTACTCCTTGTTGTAAGTCACCTAAGAATAAGTGCTCTTTGTTGTAAGTCACTTAAGGATTGGTACTCCTTGTTGTAAGTTTCCATTATAGTGCATTTGGCCTTACTCATGATGGAGAGCTTGGTAACGGGGACGTAGAACACACTGTGTATCGAACCACATTAAATTGGTTTGTTGCCTTTACATTATTGCACTTTACTTTATATTTTCATTTATATTATGCTATATTCATACTTGAATAAAGTTATTGAGTTTTCATATTTACCTCTCGTATTACACTTTGCATTTGTTTCTTAAGTTTGAATAGTTTTGAGACTACTTGTCGAAAAAGTTTCAAAAACCAACTCACCCCCTCTCTTGGTTAGTTATTCTTGGGCTAATAGGCATCTTCATCAGCATGGGAGATCCGAACTCCAGTTGCTTTAGATAGTTGCTATAGTTCTCTCTTCTACTCCTTATATGCCTTCGCCAAGAAAGCAGTGTCGAAGCTCGACCGCTCTTTATTTATATATCTGATGATTTCGCCTAAGGCTGAGACGTAGGCATCCTGAGCTAGAGCATCAAACTCAGGAGAGGCCCTTCAGTTTTCCACTACCTTAGAAGCCTTGAGCTCAACTTTTTTTGCCCTTTTCATAGCTTCTACTTCTCGAGCTGTTGCCTCGTCGCTCGATTTTTCTCACATTAGCCTGGGTATTGGCCTTCTTCCCCATATCTGCTGAGCCTTGACATATTTAGCTCTGAAGTGAGGTGGGCATTAAGTTCTTCTCCCATTTTGTTCAGGATCTTCATAATTTTTCTCTTTCTCCACTTCCACCTTCTCAAAAAGTACGTTGGCCTGATCTCTCAACTCAAGCATCTTATCGAGCTCAGCCTTTACCTGAAAAATAGAGAAATGCTGTGTTATGAATCACAATGATTAAATTAAAATTCTCAAGAAACACTAAGAGTTCAAAAAGTTACCTTCTTGGCCACTGACATCATGTGGAGGATTGACCTGTTGCTATAGAGCTAGGGTGAAATGATGTTCTCCCCAATTGGCATTTTAGCCAAGAACTGCTGATCCTTGTTGTTCCAGCTCCTAGTCATGAAAGTGGCTGATTCCCATAAAGGGAAAGGAAGTGCAGTTATTGATTCCCTTGCTGGAGAGAGAGCTTAGAGGAAGTCGAGATAAACATAAGGTCGGCGTCCTACCAAACCTTCAATATTTGGCCTCTACAAGTATGGACATCCCTCCTAAGACCTCCAAGAAGTGGCCGTGGCAGCAATGGGAATATCCAGAGGAATGGGTTGAGGAGAGTTAGAAGGAGCTGCAGGAGTAGGGGCAGTTGGCAGCTTTGCTGAATGGCATCACCTTAGAGGTTGCTCAGCCTCAACCTCAGACTCAACCTCTCTAGGTCGATCCACAGCTTTAGTAGGAATTTCTTTCCTCTTCGCCTTAGTAGCTTCAGTTGCTTCTATCGCCTTCGCTGCTCTGAAGTTCAGCATGTCCGAATTCTGATCTAAAGATTAAAAAAAAATCAAATCAAGGTGTCAGTACCATATCCAAAGTAAAAGTATAATCAAATGAATGTTGAATGTACTTACGAGAAGAAGTGGGGGGCAAAAGGTGTAGGGGTAGGAACGGCAAGTCGGCTGGAACTTGAGGTCGACGGTACTAACCGGAGTAGGCCTGCTTGAAACAAATGTGTGTCCTAGATCATAAATTTGCACGACCTCTGTCTTTTGGGAAGAGCTGGGATGGAGTCTGCCTACCTTTGAATGACCAAGCTCAGGTGAGAAGGTCTGTGATCTCCAAGAAAAAATAGGAAAAGTTAAAAAAAAAAGGCAGCTTCAAGTATGAAGATGAAATAAAAAGTATAGATAAATTATCACTTACAGAATGGGTGATAGAGAGTAAGGACTACATCCTCTCTATTCACCTCGGCAGGATGGAACTGCCACTCTCCCAAAACAAAGAAAAACTCATCTTTCCATCCTTTAATTGATGAGGGAGTATCTAAAACTTAAGGACTCCCCGTCCTAGGTCTAACGCTGGTATACCACCAGCCAGTATTTTTCCCATCTTCTTTAAAGATGAAAAGAGTGTTAAATTGGGATACGCTTAGATCAGGGTGACCTAGTTGCTTCTACAAAATTAAGGTCGCAATTAGAGTTCTCCACCCATTTGGGCAGAGCTGAGTAGGAGCTATTCCCCAATAAGAAAAGAATTCCCATATGATTTTCGAGAAAGATAGTCTCAATCCTTCCTGAAGGATTGCTAAATTGGTTAACATATTTCTCGTAACAACTGACCTATAAGAATCAGCTCCCCACTCTTGATTCCCACTCTCGTTGTTGTTGTTCCATGTTTTTAGGGATGTTACACGAATGTGGATAAACTGAAGTTATGGGAATAGGAGTTAAAACTTCTTGGCAATCTGAACTGGCATAAGACGAACTAAAAGAAAGAGTGGACGAAGAGGATACAGTTTCTTCCTATTGATTACCCCAGGAATGTAATCAAGATTCGTCCGAACTCATATAAAAAATCTAGAAAAAATATATAGTGCGCAGAAAAAATGAAAGGTATTCTTGTTAAAAGGGAAATACCTGAACAACGTCGACCTCACTCAAAAAGAGTAAATAACAATGTGGAGAAAAATTTTTAGAGCAAAAACTTGGAGATTCAAATGTAAAAGTGAGGAATGAAGGGAGTCAAAGTCATTTAAAAGAAAGAAATATCAAAAGGTAGAATCTGGATCGTCCAAATAAAAGAATAAAAAATGAATAAACTGTTGGATCCAATCAATGAAGTGACATCGTTTCGTTTAAGCTTCTAGAAGAAGAAACCCCACGTGCTCTACAACTCATACACAAGTTACGGTGTGACACATGCTTAATTCACTTATTGCTGTAATAATTAAAAGATTGAAAATTGTGCCTTTTAAGGTCAGTCCTTCACCTGGGTCAGAACTGACTTGGGGGGTAACCATTAACACCCGACCTCCTAGGTCGATTAGTTCGGATTATTATATGTGATAAGCATGTGCTAATGTGAGTTCGGTGAAGTAAGGTCAGCTTGGCTATAGTTTGGCTTCTACAAGAAGTTTGTGTAGTTTATTGAGGATAAAGGAAACATAATGATTGAATATCACTAACAAAATATATAGTCCCCCAATTAGCGAAATACACATGGAAATGTTTTACATCAGCGCCTACATAATCCTCCAATCAAGCACTTTAGCTTCTTTCCCATAATTCATTAATTACTGGGGACCACTTGTAGGTTTAACTCATAATGACCTGACAAAGTGAGCTCGACAGCCAATCTAATTACACCAACAAGTGTACTTCTTCAGTTCAGAATTGCAGTTGACAAGACATGAAGTACATGATGCATGTGTATTTCTTCCTATAAAAGGAGGAAAAAACAAAAAAGGAGGACAAGAACATGGGGGCCAAGAAGATTACAAACTCTCTTATATTTCTCTTATTTCAGATATCTCCTTTGATAAGCATAGGGAACTATTATACTACCATTTGTAATCCTTTGATTATACATTAATCAAATCTGTGTTTATCCTCTAAGTTAGTTTGAAATTTATCTATTTATTTTTCAACGTCAACAAATCTAATTAATTAAATTTGGTCCATGAATTAATTAATTCGGGCATATTAACAAGCAACTCAATTAATCAATTGTACAACACTTGCTAATTAATTAATTGGTGAATCTCATTCTTCTGGTTCTCTTTTGTGTGTGACCCATCAAGTTTCTGATCATGATACCTAACGACATGAATTATTATTTTGATCTAATCAAAACCAATAAATTAAAATACCCCTTTTAATTTATCACCAATTTACATTTGTCATCTCATATTGACATTTAGCAATATGTGACGACAATATATGTGACGAGAAATGTCACGTGGTATGACAAAACAAATCATGTTTGTTTACCATGAAACTATAATCCTTTTGTCAATATGATCCGATTAATTGCGATAAATGGATATGTGTCAATCTCAATTATTGGTCATATATTCCATTTTAATATTAAGTCAATATAAGTCAAAAACTCTTTTTTGACTTATGAATACACATTGGTCAAGGATTTCTTATTAACTTAAACGAATGAAATGTAGATCATAATCTTTTACTATCTAAGTGATGAATCCTCTATTGATCATTCACAACTTTCATATGATTCTTGACACACCCGAACGATATTGTATTAACGACCTTTGATAGAGCAATATCCAATATCACCAAAGTATGACTGCCCTCATATAAGGCACTATGATGACCTCAAATCAAATGACCAATTTCACTATCAAACGTTAACACAATTTTAGTCAACCTCTTGTCAACATATAAAATGATTGTTAACACCATACACTTCCACATCTAATACTACCAATTCATAAAATTATAACAACTTTTTTCTCTGTTCCAAAATGTTTTTAAACACTTTTATAGCTTTAAAATTTTCACCCAAAATAAATACAACATCCCATTTCTTAAGCTACTACTAGCTAGAATAATAATCAAAACATGACGCCCCTCGGGGCACATCCAAGTTGGCAAAGGAAGGGCATTGCTGGGCTTGCAACCTCAACGTGGGGAGTTCGGTTGCTTGTTGGAGCAGCTGAGTGATGTAATAATCAATATTAGTTGGAGCAGTTTGGTGATGTAATAACCATGGAGGAAGGCTCCTTTGGGGCCAGGAGTATAAGGGGTGCTCGAACCCTGGTCAACTTGGGCATAACCCGCGGTTTACCTCCGCCAGTTACTGAGGGGCCGGTGGCTAGTGGTCCAGAAAATTAGTTTGGCTAAGCTGGGATACCTGGGTACCAAAAAAAATAATAATAATAAAAAAAATAAAAATCAAAACATGACTACAATTTTCAAAACAGGCAAGTGAGATAATATACACATTACATGTAATCAACACGTGATCATCTAGAATTGACCTAAACTTTACCCAAAATATCTCTCTGTATCAATTTGGCAACTCAAATGGACCATTTGATCAAAAGCGATAAACATAACTCATTTTTGAATTGAAAAGTAATAAAACATGTCAAAATGAATACACGTATGAAAAGGATTTTCCTAATTGAAGCAAAGAGTCGCAGACCTTTCAAAATCGTCTGTTCAAAGACCAATATAAAAGTGTACCATTGTTAAAATAATAGTAGAAATATAGTCATAATATAAACTGATCGTTTCACCAAATGATAGGCACTGCCTACACTAATGATGGGTTCTAACCGAAACCAAATTGCTTAGGATATACAACCGATTTGCAAAAATTAAAAAATGAACGTAAAATTGATCGCCTTACTAAAATTTCAACTAATGATTTATAGCATACTCTAGAATCACCACTAATGGATTAGAGATGCTAAAATCAGAAAATAGTACTAAAATCTAAAATAGAATCAACTTCAAAATGCATAAAATTACTATTTTACATTTATGCAGTACGCAAATTTCTATCATCAACCAAATGTAAAACCAAAAATGTATTTGCTCTGCCCAAATTTCATAGCCAATTTAAATGTGATTCAAACTTGGTAGAATACATCTTAGAAATTCGAAATAAAAGTGATTTCATATACTTCTTCACTAATGAGGTATATCTTAAAATTGTTGGATAAATTGGTGCATAAATTACATTTTGTTACTTGAAAATAGGTGTATGAAAAATATACAAAATAAATATGGAATAGAATTTTTACTTACCAAAATCAAGATGCATGTACATTTTATGGACTTATTGTAATGTAGAAATTAGAAGGAGATGAAATTAAGCGAAACATACTTATACAAATCTCACTAAGATAGATTTCGCTCACCCTTGAATTGGTGCTAACATGATCAAATGGACTTTGTGTCCCAAGATACAACACTTCTTCTAAAATTAATATATCATAATATTAATTTTCTTCCAACGAACCAATGCTTGACCGTACGGAAGATATGGAACTCTATATATCGAACACAAAATTCAAAAATAATTTGAAAATTATTTTGACATAATTTAGAGAAGGAATGAATTAAAAGGGTTCAATTTATAGATTTTTATATGTCTTTTCGAATTGTCGCATCTTTTATTTATTTTTAACAATTAGATTGCACAATTTCATGATTAATGGTGTGGATTGCACCCTATCAAAAGGTCTTGACTTTTCATCATGCACCTTTTTGAATAATCACATCAATTGGAGACCGTTCCAATTCACACATTTAAATAGTATATAAACCATTAATTCCAACAATTTATACAAGAAATTGCCACATAAAGTTTTTCTCTTACACAAGAAATTCAGATTTTTGGAGCT
Organism: Fraxinus ornus; assembly: GCA_903798235.1. Lineage (NCBI taxonomy): Eukaryota > Viridiplantae > Streptophyta > Magnoliopsida > Lamiales > Oleaceae > Fraxinus > Fraxinus ornus. The sequence goes on from CAIGRF010181447.1 coordinate 10,983, forward strand.
CAACAGGAAGTTTCTGATTTCCATCTTTAATAGCCATCAACTTCCTTGAATTGTTTCATGAAAGCAATCACAATTCCCCCAACAAATCTCCTCATGGCATCTCTTGATTCCTCATTCTTGCACAAACAATATGTCGACTTCCCTCGAATCCGTTTCGTATCATCGTCTAACATATCGAGGTGCCCATAATCCTTAACAATATAATAAAACGCTGGCTTTTGACATTCATTAATAAAGAATTCTTGATGATTTACTCCTCTAGGAGCACAAGGAGGGAAAAGAGGATTCCTTTTCATTTCTCCAAACCCCGAACCTATAACCATTACTGCCATATCAAGATTGAACTAATGAGGTTCGTAATGTAGAACTGGTGGGGGATCTATTTTCCCTAATCCATTCCATCAATAGGATCAATGCCTATCGAGGCTGAAAATTAAAACAGGTTATGTGTTTTTTTAGCACTAGAGCGAAAGCGACTTTTCCTTCTCGACTATGTCCAGCAAGTCCCATCTTTGTCAAGTCTGGTTGAACATGAGACGTGTTATGTTTGTGACTCAAATTCCACGTGATTTGGAAGTTTAACTCATGGAGGAAGCCTAGATAATTTTGGTTTAGAAGTTCGGATAGATAAGTGATCAAATTTTATTATGGATTGAGAGCTTGATTGGTGTAAGTACTTTGAGATTAAGGACTCTACTTCTTCCATAACTCCAAGATTTGGCTCCTATAAATACTCCACAAGGTGTAAGCTCTTCAGAGACTCAAAATAACAATTAGATCATGTTGTATACATTATAAACTTGAAAGAATTGTTTAGATTTAGATTGAGAAAATCAAATCTTGTCAAGACAATTTTAGTTTCTTGGTATAATAAATATTCCTCTTCTTCCACAAAAATATTGATTGTTGTGTGATCCATTATTTTTCATATTACTCATATTATTCTCGTCATTAATTATTTGGCCCGGTTTCCAACAAGTGGTATCAGAACTAAGATTTTTTAGCAGTTTCTTGGGAGGTCCAATTTGGTTATTAAAGCAAGGTTTGAATAAGGTCAATTGTTTCAGGGATGACAAGTATGAAAATTGAGATTGTGCTTTTGGATCGCAATAGTAGATCTTTTTTATGACATATCAAGATGCGAGCGGTTCTTGCTCAATTGGATCTTGATGATGCATTGTTGGGGATATATAGAATGTCCGCAACAATGATAGTAGAGGAGAAGTAACGGAAGGATCGAAAAGGCCTATGATAAATACATCTTCATCTTTCTAGTAAAATTCTTTAGGATGTGGTAAATGAGAAAAGTTTTGCTGGGTTGTGGGTAAAATTGGAGCAGCTTTCTACGGCTAAGAGCTTGACAAAATAAGTTACACTTGAAGCAACGCCTGTATTCTCATCGCTTGATAGAAGGTAGATCTTTGGAAGATCATCTATCCTTGCTCAAGAAAATCATCGCTAACTTGGAGACCATAGAGGTCAAGTATGATGAAGAGGATTTAGGGTTGATATTGTTATATTCATTGCTGTTTTCATATGTGACTTTTAGAGATACCATTTAGGGCTGTACGTGGATCGGTTTGGTTCGGTTATGCTCGGTTCCAAAATTTTTGGGTATTTAATAAATGGACCCATCGGGTCCAAATATAATTATAGAACCGTTCGGGTTCGGTTCCTTTCGGTTTCATGCCATAATTAGATTTTTTAACATTTACAGCAAAACTACATAAATATAACTAATGACATTTCATTCGTAACTTTTACAAATTAACGTAACCCAATTCAAAAATATATAAATAACTAGCTGTCGAATAACATTAATTCAATGCATTCAAATACCAAAAAGTGGATATTAATATTAAAATGTCGGTGATCCATATTAAAAAATTGAGGTACAATGCTTAAAATTATGAAATGATCTAATTTAATTAATTAATTTGTTAATTTATTTAGAAAAAAATAAAATAATTTAATTAATTCAATAAATAAAATAAAAAAATTATTTAGTTTCGGTTCTNAAGAACCGTTCGGTTCGGTTCATGTTATGTTCGGTCCGGTTCGGTTTGAGACTTTTGGACACCCCTAATACCATTCTCTATAGTCGGGATACTCTTACTATTGATGAGGTATATGATGCACTTTATTCTAAGTAGAAGATGAAGTATCTCGTCGTCGATTATGAGGCCAATGTAGATGGTCTTGTTGTTCGTAAGAAGACACGTGATCATGGAAGGAGCAGATTCAAGGATAGCAACAACGGTAAAGTCTATTAGTATATACAACAACAAAGGGCACATGAAAAGGGATTGCTATGAGTAGCCAAACGATTTGCTACTACGGATCAGAAGGAATAAATAGAAAATTTCGATAATGTCAATTTTGTAGAAGAAGACAGTGATGGAGATCTTTTGATGATTACTGAAGGTGACTCAAAACCCGAAGAAGATTATATTCTTGATTCGACTTACACTTTTCATATGTGTTCAAATTGGGATTGATTTTTCTTCATATGAAATAGTTACAAGGGGTTGCGTGATGAGAAAAGTGAACCTTGTAAAATAACTGGAATTAGTAATTTCAAAATCAAGATGCTTGATGGGACATTTATAACACTTAGCCAGATTTGACATGTTCCAGGTATAAATAAAAATTTAATCTCTTTGAGTACTCTTGATTCTAAAGGGTAGATATACCGGTGGAGGTAAAGTTCTGAAAGTTAGCATGGGGGCTTGGGTCGTGTTAAGGGGGCGAATGAGGAGGAGAGGACGCTAATCGTGACAAATGGTAAGAAGTGTGTTGCTGACGTGTCGGAGTAGGTGGTTGGCAAGAGGCCAGGATTGCTATCACAGTACGTCGTATCTCCCTTCATAACTAAGGCAAAAGGAGGAAAGCGTTCGAGACGAAGTTGTGAAGAATTATGTTCAGGTAAGTATTTTACAATTTCAGTGAAGTACTCCACGCTAACTTATCTATACTTCTTTTAGCCGAACGGTAGGGAGAGGACGATCTCGAAGGCCTATAAGTGGTTTCACGACATCACCACTTTGGGGACTTAGCTCATCGATGATGTAAGTGAAATATTCATATTGATATTTATTATGTATACATATTTTTTTTGTTTATGAAATGAAATAACTCCCTCTATTTTTTATTGGTGTTTCCTGATGTAGCACATCGACCTAGCCATAAACTTATTGCGTGATCGAGCTCGAAGATATCCAAGATCATTCGACATTCTTGGCCAACTCATATTGAGCACTGAGTTCGTACGTGACGTTACCATTGAGCACATGTCACTTCAACTTATGGGTAATGAGTACGTGCTGCCCGAATATATGGTCGAGTGGGTCGTAGGGATGTAGCCTAGTGTCGGGGAAAAACAATGGGAGGGTTGTACGCATATATACATTCCAGTGATTGTGAATCATCACTGCATTGCCGTATAGATTGTCTTCGTTAACTCCACTATATATGTATATGACTCCGACCATTCCTGTTTGACACAAAGCCAGCTCGAGAACTTCCCACTCGGCTTCATTAGGTAAAGGAAATATAGTCTCAACATACGCTGCTCTCCAATAATGAGCCGTGTAATAAGGAGAGCATAATGTTCTCGGTGTAAAGCTTTTATACATAGTCATCACGACTGCATGCTCACATGGAAAACTCTCCAACTGAAATCGATGACAAGTGCATGTGTTATCAGTTAAGTCCACCATGTATGCCATATTAAATGCACATTTCACGGAGAAGCACAACTCATCCAGTGGTTCGACATTCAACTTTCTCGCAAGCTCTACAACTTTAAAGAGTTTATCCTCTTGAGTCGAGGCTAGCACGCTCATGCAACTTTGTGATTCTGCACGTTGGTCGTGAAACCACTTTTGTAACTTGTGTTCTCAATCATCGCGATGATTGGTAACTCTCGATCCTTCTTGAATAATGCATTGATGACTCCGCATTGTTTGACATCATCATAATGTATAGACGTCCTGAAAAATATGATCGCGCCCAGTGTTCAATCCCCATTTTTGTTAGAGACACCATGTCGATAATGATTTACTTCATATTTCCATCATGAACTTATTACACTCTTCAATACTATAAGCTTCGACAGCTCCCTAAACAATAAAACGATGCATTTGCCCCGATACTTAGTCTTCAGGTTGCATTGTATATGGTACATGCAATATCTGTGATGCGCTTCGAGAAAAACTTCAGCGATACCATTTATTATAGACGGTTCCCGATTGGTTACAAAGGCAAGGTCCTCGACTTCCCTGATTACTTTCCCCAGCTTTGTGAAGAACCAATGCATCAACAGATCATTCTCTCTATCTAGTTTTCAGATTTGTACCATCGACTAGAATTAGGGGTCCCATCGTATTTCAAAATCCTTGAATGCAAAAGGCTGAGCCAGGATTAGTTGTTCCCATGTTATGGTAATTACTAGCCAATTTAGCATAGCTCTCATCGGTCGAGTCCATTAAATCCTCCAACACACATTCTTTGGCCTTTCAGGCCATCTGGTAGATCATGACCACTCAATACTCTCGATGGACATCGTTAATGATGTCTGAAGGCCTGTAGATCATTTGTGGGTCCTGATACTTGTGCAATTATCTGTCGACCAATAAATCATGCTCGAGCTTGACCGTGATCATTTCAGCAAATTTCCATTTCGCAAGTATGTTCCCGATTATACTTGTGAACTAAACAGAACTCATTCATGTCCATTTTCGTTGCTCGTAAATGCCAATGGCAACTGTCGTCGACGCAGACAATCATCAGCAATGACTTGTCTGATTTCTTAACTTTGAACTCAAACTTATGTTTCAGTGCAATTCGATGCGCAGCTTCCTGCAAATTTTCTTTGTTTCAAATTGTTTCTCGACATACAAATTCTCATCATCGGGAACCACATGCGAAGAATTAGATAACAGTCCACTCATTCCAGTCCGTGTGCTCCCACCCCAATCATTTCTCCAACGGGATAAAGCAGTCAAATCCTCATTTGTAAATTCATTATCGTTTTCATTATCAAGAACTACCGATAGAATTCTGTGTGTAACAGTGAGATCACGATGAGGAACAACTAGCTCAAGAATAACCACATCATCCTCACGAGCTATCTCCAATGTGTCCAAAAAATCATTGGCTTTGTGATCCCGTCCAACTTAAATAGATAATTCACTTTTTATCACAAGTAACCTTCATAGGTGGAATCGGTATAGATGAATCATCCTTGAATCGAAATCTCAGTTCCGTATCGTACTATGAGGGGTCGACATTCAGCTTGTTTTGTAAATTATGGTACATTCCCGCATTTTTGTACTCATCCGTTATGGAAATTGGAATATCACTACGTTTATCACTTATCTATCTCCATACCCATTGATCTTTCTTATCCAATTAGAAGTCACTAAAGAAAAAAACTGGCTTACAACCATATCAGCAAGACGAAACATAATTTTTTTTTAAAGAAAATACATAATCATTCGGCTCGATTGGGTAACAAAAATTTTTAAAAAAGGCTGAATAGCCTGAAATAGCTGGCTGTTAAGAATGTCTTAACAGTCTACTGTTTATCGATTAAAAAATTTAATCAATAATTTCTTATGGTTGTTAAACGTAAAAAATTACAAATACTTAATCTGATTAGAACTAGTTCCCAACAGGAAATCACATACGAAGATATTGCATGATTTTTGAATTTTATCCCAATTTGTCTAGATTAAATAACAATAGCACTTCATGCAACTAACCTGGCTAAAATTCTATTTGATTGAGCCCACAAGATGATTTAACAAATCCCATGATTTGGAATGAAAATAGCAGTCTCAAAATCATTCTACAAATAATAAAGCTAGGGTTTGTTTAGATCTATATGGTTGCCACAAGTAGCTAATTAAATAGTAAAAGTATCAGTTTTGGTCCAAAATGAAAGTGACAAAGAATTAAAGATAATAGATTCCCCAAAAAGAAAAAGTTCTAAATCATATTGAAACGCATAAATCAAAGTGAAGCACAACACAAAGAAGAATATGACAATGACATGGAACCAAGAATTACCTGAAATTGATATGAATTATGGAAAAACAGAGATACATTGAGATGTTTCTGTGTGTGAATTGTGCGCTTGGAATTTTTATAAATTCCACGTCTTGTCCATTGATACTTGTTTAAAGAATTTATTTTAGAATAGAAAATATAAAGATGTTAAAACTAAAAGAGTAGAAAACTTTTAAAATGGATAAAAATTACAGACGTTAGGGGGTTGTGGTGGCGGTGTGGGACGAAGGTGCCGATTTTCTGTAGGGTCTCACCGAAGAAGAAGATATTTTGTCGAGTTTTGATTTGGGAGGTTGGGTTGTGTTGGGTTGGGTTGGGTGGGGTGGGGNGTGAGGGGGTAAGTTTATAAATTTATTTTTATTCTTTGGGTTTCTAGTTTTTTTTTTTAACTTACTTAATATGAGGAAAACTCAAAGTACCATTTTACACTTTTCAATTTGATCAAAATTAATTAAATTTTGACTTTCTTGATCAACTAATGGTCAAATGGATGTTTTCCATCCATTTGGACTTCAGCTACATATTTATGAAATGTTAGGGATATTCACCGACACAAAATGAAGGATTGGGTAAAGTTTGCAAAAATTGAAAAGATTAGGGATCGCTACTGCAATTTTCCCTAGAGTTTAATGATTTTCAATTAATTAGCCAGTTATTGATTGATTTGTGTATTGTTATTGAGAGCGACAATAAGATAGATTGCAATCATAATGACCATTGTAAAGTGTGATAGGAGATAGGGGTATACCGCTATGCTTCGTAATATCTTTGTAGATGTTCCAGCCTTTTTATTACATGTTTTCACGTTTTCATTTTTTATAGAGATATAAGAAGGTCACATGAGATGATATATTTAATAGCTATTGAAATAGACTATTAATTAACTCAGGAACATTGATCAACAAGAATGTACACATTGTTTTGCTATTGAATTGCATTGAAACGGATTAACAAGGGGATTTGAGATCTTAGTAACCATCTGAGATTGTTTTACAAAAAGCCATCGTAATTGGATAATTAGAATAGTTAGTTTAAATAGTTAATTTTGATAATTTTGGCTATTCGCTTAAAGTTAGAATTAATTCATCCTAAATTAAGTACGTAGTTTTCATGGGAACAATAGCTTATTCGTCACTTTATTATTTGTTTGTGATATCATGTACTTGCAAAATTTCGTACGATCAAATTTTTACATCGTTACTGAAAACTATTGTATTTAATTAGTTTTAGTTAGTAATAATTTAATATGAGTTTTTATTACTTTATTAGTTTTAAATTTCATATTAGAAAAATATTAAAGTATTTTCTCCACTTTTAAAATTTTGCATAAAAAGTTGAGACACGATCTTACTCCATTTGATCTGAAAATCAAAAGAACATTCAAATCGAGAATAAAAGAAGGGAAAGAAGTACAACAAAAATAACAATCAGAACCAATGGTAGAAGAAATACAAAATCAAGAGGTCTTTGGGATGAATGAAAATACAACACATCCAATTGTAGCCGCGGGTAATGGAAACGAGAAACTGATGGAAAACACATTGTTCCGCCGTGATAGAAAGTCGATCCAACATAGCTTATTTAGTATTTGGGCAAGCTAATTTTCACTTGAGGACAGTTGTAATTAACATGTTTCAGAATACCCTAGAATTCTTTGCGAGACCTTCTAACAATCTAAATGCTCATATCTCTAGATTCTTGGATGTGTACAATAATTGAATATCCAAGGTTTTTAGTGCAGTAATTTGGCTGATACTTTTTTCATACACTTTTAAGAGATTTAACTAGGGAATTGTTAGACACTTTTCCACCTTACAACATTATTACTTGGGATAGTCTAAGCTAGAAATTCATGAATAAATACTTCACACTAAAAACGATTTCCCAGTTTAAAAACGATTTCCAAGTTGAGAGATAAAATCACTACATTCTCTCATTTTGATTCCCCGGGTCAAAGCAAAAAAGATACTTCGAATATTTTTCTATTGAGTTTAATATCTTAGAAAGAGAGAATCTCCTATTTTTTTACTTAAAAAAAAAAAAGAATTTGACGATTTGATTCTGGAGGAGAATACATGTCCACGGAATTTTCTCAATATCTTATTTTCAGAGGCATTGTTCATTAGAGATCTTGAGCGTATACTCGTGGAATAGCTAAGAGAAAAAATAGATACTCAAAATATATTACGAGGTATGGGAACAATACAAATTTTTGTTTTGATAGTGTTCAAAACACAGTCTATGAAAATGGCTCCAGGTACAGTACTTTTACATATGGTTGAATTCAGCTAGAAGGGCTATTAACTCTACCAGTGATGGGTTAGTTACAAAGAGGACAGTGGATCAGGTCTATCAAATCATGGAGGATCTAGTCATTTTGCTCAATCAATTGAAGAAGTGAATTACATGTAGAATTTTTAGAGACGGCAAAATAATCCATATTTCCATACATACAATCCAGGTTGAAGATGTGAATTACATGCAGAATTTTCAAGGCACTTTTAGAAGAATGATAATGGACCTTTCCAAGTGATACTGAAACAAATCCCAAATAGTAGGTAATAGCAGTAAGTATTGTATAGAACAAGCTAATAAAGGTAATTACTACACGAAGTTGGGTTCAGCTTCTAGAAATTGCAATTAAGAAATAAGTGAAAGTAAATGAAAATGGTACCTTTTATAGAAGCAAGTGGATTGATCTGAACAGTCAGCAAAAATAGTTCTAGATCAGAAGTTCAATAATCTACAGGTTAAGACAGTCATTCCCAATTAGACTTATGAGCACATGTCCTCTTTCTTCAGAGATTGCAGAAAAAGAAGCTCGAATAACAATTTGAGTTCTTTGACATACTAAAAAAGTTCCACATCATCATACCGTTTATCCATGCAAAGTTCTTGAAAGACATGATATCAAAGAAAAGAAATCTTCTAGAATTTGAAGTAGTGGCATTGATAGAAGAGACCAGTGTAAGGTTGCAAAATAAATTGCCCTCCCAAATTCAATGATTTGGACTTTCACTTTACATATTTCACTAAGCAATTTTTTTTTTAATTTTTTTTAGGACTTGAACTAAAAGAAACAAAGGTGTCACTGCAGCTAGCAGGTAGAAACATAAAATATCCAGAGGCAAGGATGGGGATGTACTAATGAAAGTTGGAAAACCGATATTCCAGATGGACTTCATTGTTATTGGCATATAAAAAGATTGAAATATTCCAATAATCTTGGGTTGACCCTTTCTAGTAACCGGTCGAACCTTGATTGAAATAAAAAATTATGAGCTGACCTAAAGGGTGGAGGATGAACAAAAAGTTTTTAAATTACACAATCCATTCAAGCAACTAGCAGAGATGAGAATGGAAAATTTAAGTTTTGGAGAGCAAAATTAGGATGTAATGCTGAGAATTGTAAAGAACACAAGGTCGAAAAACTCTAACTTGAAAACCATGATTGACACCACTAAAGACTTTTAATTCTCCTCTTCTTTTTTTTTGAAGATCCGTTTGGTTCCAATCATGTATGTATCTGTTCGCCGAAGTACTAACTCCTATACATTGTTTCACTCAAATTGAGCCACTTTTTCCTGCATTGCTAATACCCAATATTCATCACCACGTACCTCAATTACATTCTTAGGCTCAATATGTGAGGTAAAGCACACATTCTCGAGTTCTGTAGCTAGTCTTCATATGGTCATCATTCCATCTCCATGGTCATAGAGCATGATGTGGATGTGATTTCTAAATACAAGTAAGATGTTGCTTTCTATTTTGCAGTTCATTGTCTTCTTCTAGAGAGTCACTACCTATAGTGTCTGGTTTAGATTCAGAAGCATCGGCTGCTGAAAGTTCTTTCTGATTGTTATTTCCAGAATTCGCCGCACTATTTTCCTAAATATTCTGAGTGTCTTTAATATGTGCTTGTAAATTTTCAATCTCAGGTTCCTTCATGTTTTCCTGTGAGCTTCAAAACTCCTCTTATTGCATTGAGTTTAGTAAATTTGGTAAAATTTTCGTAGTTTAGGTGTCCTAACCATTTGTGCCAAAGGTTTGTAGAGTCAGCTTTTGAAACATGACATGAAATTTTAGATTCAAGCAACTAGCATTTATCACTAGACCTAGTACCACATATGACACAACTATTATCATTTTCTAGAACTGTACATGTACTTTTAGTGAACAATGCCATGAGCTCATTATCACAAAGTTGACCTATACTATTTAGGTGAGTTTTTATGTTAGCACCATGTAGAACATTGTTGAATATAGTTGACATTCTTACTTTCAGATTTTTTGTTTTAGTAGGCTAGATATTTTGTATCTTAAGTCGTAAATTTAAGTGTTCAATTTGATAACTTCATCTTTGTATAAGTTATCTTAGTTAGATCTTTTTTATAGACGGTTTTTAGATTAAGAGGTAGAAAAAACATCTTTGTAATTTATATAAACTCAACATATATTGGAATGAAAGTGTGTAAGTGAATGCTTCAATCTTTTTTCTTAAAATACTCTCAGAAAAATAGAATTTTTTCTAAGGCTGAAAAAACAGAACATGACATTAGTAATCCCGATAAGTTTCTTTGCATATACGATAAGTCTAGTGAATATTCGATAAGTTGAGTGTATATCTGGTGAGTTGAACAAAACAGTTAGGAGTGTTAAATCCGGTTAGCATATTATAAAGTTCCACTCTTTGATTCATAAATTCTAACATGATATCAGAGCTGAATTGATCTTAGAAAGGGACTCTAAGAAGAAGAGAAGAAAAACCACACAAAGAAACCATCAGCAAAAGTCGATAGGAAGGAAAAATGGCTTCAACTGGTTTTTCAGCACCACTACCATCTACCTTCAATGGAGAAAACTACAACTTCTGGGATGCTAAAATGAAAGCTTATCTTAAAGCTTATAACCTATGGAAGACAACTGATATTGGAGTTGAACCAGTACCCTTGAGGGCTAATCCAACAATGGCTCAAATAAAGCAGCATAGTGAAGATCTAGCAAAGAAGTTCAAAGCTCTCTCTTGCATTCAGTCAGCGATTTTAGATGCTATCTTCACAAGAATCATGACTTGTGAAACTGCAAAAGAAGCATGGGATGTTCTGAAAGAAGAATATCAAGGTAATGAAAAAAGAGACAAATGCAAGTTCTCAACTTAAGAAAAGAGTTTGAGATTTTGAAAATGAAGGAGACTGAAGTTGTCAAAGATTTTTCAGATAGGATGATGAAGATAGTAAATCAAATCAGACTTCTGGGAGATGATTTGCCAAATAAAAGAGTGGTGGAAAATGTTTTAATTAG
>CAIGRF010181498.1:0-11724 GCA_903798235.1 Fraxinus ornus
AAAAAAAAAAAAAGAATTTTCCAAAATGTGGCTTGAAGAAAGACTAATTCTTCGCATATATTCATAACATAATCCAGTCTCTGTCCCGTTAATTTTTTTTAATTCTTGTAAAAAATGTTTTTTATGTATAAATTTATTTTTTCTGCATATTAGCTCTACTTGTAGTCCAGTTCTAAGTCCGTCTTTGTATTCAACTTAACAAATATTCAATTAAAGAAAGGGTTTTTACGCAAGGTAATGAAGAACGGCTTCAGTAGTTAGTTAGTGCACTGTGCACGAAGCAGAAAGCATCCGCATGCAAAGTTGGAGAAAAAGTTCACTCAAATATATTTTGTTCTTACGGGTGGTTGGCTTGGCCCTATAAAAGATGCCGATAAATAAAAAAATTACATTTTTATATTTGTCTAGTAATTTTATATTCCCATGAACCATGTGCAACACTGTCCCATCTATCGTTTTATTTAAAATTCCTTGGCTACAAACCAAATTTTATCAATTTTTAATCCCTTTTTTTTGTTATATTTGAGTTTGATCGTGCTTGGCTTCATGTTGTACATGCATCTAGGTCTTGACGTGTGGCATTGATGTGAAGTATGAACCCTAAAATTAAAATTGTGATTTTCTTGATTTATTTATTTTTGTTTAGGGATGAAAAGATTCTGATTGTTTTTGGTAATGGGTGTTGAGATTTGAAGAGTCGGCAGGATGCCAGGGAGAGTGATACCCTAGGCATCACTAAAGATTTGAAGGGTCGAGAATTTCGTACTGTCTAATCCAATATATAATATTCCATTCGCTAAAATATAAGGATTTAAAAATAAACTAACATTGTTCAATGTATTGGGCAAATTTGCATCCCAAAATCTATTTTGCCAAACACAATCCGGCAATGATGTTATATATTTCCTTGTTTTCTTTCTCAAAGTTAGACTTTTGTGCATTTGTTTCTATTCATACTCACAAGCACTTGTGTACTCGTAAGATTGGAGAATATAATGCGAAGAAATTGTAATATTACGAGTTTTAAATTAAGAGGTACCGTTGAGATCTCGATTCTTATTAATGATTAGTTCCATATGTGTCATTGTGCTACTCTAGCGTCGAATTTGTGTAATCCCAAGTGCCAAGAAGCCATAGGTTTTCACTTGTTTCCAACTATTTTTGCTAAGCCTCAAGTATTGAGAGTCACTTCTTGCTACCCTCATTCTCTATGTACAAGTTATGAGACTTTTGATTGACTATAGGCTCTTTGTATATAGCTTACTTAAACTGGAGCACATGTGAATCGAAAATTTAAGTTTCATAACAATATAATCATCCAATGCAATATATTGGGACACGAGTCTCGTACACTAGAATTTTACAGCACCTTGTTGAGGTGCTCTTGTCATCCACGACCACATGTCAGAAGCCTATGCATCCGAGTTAAGATACAAAGCATTTGTCGTATATGTCTCAATAGTTTATTCGAGTTGAAATATACCTCAAGATGTTCAAAACATGTTGGGCATATCAATTGTCGTATTGTAGTTTTCGCCATGATACGAGACCCAACATACACGACCCACGGTCCGTCGTCTCTTAGGTACCATCCAAATGACTTTTTATATTTGATTTCATATGAATCATACAATAAATTGTATGTCTAGGTCATTTATTACTTCATCGGATAGTCACAATAACAAAAAAAATTGGGTACTATCATTCAATAATGGCAGCTGGGTTTTAGTATGTTTGTCCTTTTGATTAACGACCAATCAGTTGTTCTTGTTTGTAATGTAGTGAAAGTTCAATTAACACAATCTCCCACTAGATAATCTTCTCTTAAATTCGATATATTTACTATGTTCTTTGAGTTTTCGAATCCTCCAAAATGTTTTAGGACACTTGCCACATAAACTCATGTGCACGTGCGCGCGCTCGAACATATGGATTAGTGCTAAACCGCGAGACAAAAGATTCAGTAAAGGTCGGTTTTTAAGGCCGACAGTGATTAATCTTGGCCTTAATTAACATTACCAGGCTGTCTGATTGCACCATAGTCCAAACAGTTGGTAACATTTGATCCGATAACGCGGTTTATCCAACATAATTAGTGTATATATGTTTAGCATTATTCAAAGTAAGCTGTCACGTTGCATGTTTAGAGATGGTAAAAAAATTCATCCCGACGAGTTGGCGGGATTGGGAGGGGATCGCCACCCCGTCTCGGATCACGGGGCTAGGCGGCCCGCCTCGTGAAAAATAAAAAAATAAACGGGGTGAGGAATGGGGCAGGCCCATGCCCCTCCCCAACCCCGCCCCGCCCTGTCTAAGGCGGGATGGGGAGTGGCGGGGCAGGGCAATGGTGCCTCGTCCTGAACCCGTCCCGTTGCCATCACTATACATATCTGTAAGTATTATGTTAAACAATTTTAATGTATTTTTTAATATTATTTTTCAGTTTAAACGAGGTTAAGGCAGAGATAATGCACAGACAATGCGAACGTGAAGGCATAATCTTGATATTTATCCTTTTAAACAAAACACTCTAAGGAATAAGGATTTCGTTTGACAGGAATTTTGCTTTTGCTTTTGCTTTCGCGTCTTATAGACAAGTTTTGTGAGAGAATTACGTTGTGTAAGCTTCCTTTGAAAAAAATTCTGGTCAAACAAAATATTTTTAAAAAATTATCAAATGAAATTAAAAATCAACTTCTTAATTTCAGGAATTACTTTCGACTTTTCAAATGTTTTGCTCTCAATAAAAAAATATTACTATTTATCAAGAATATGTAAAGAATTAGTTTTGACTGGCAGATCATGCTTCCAGCTAATCACATGTCATATGACATTAATTAGATCAAAACTTTCAGATTAAATGAACCTTAATTTTTTTTATTTTTCCGATTATCCATTAAATTTAAGGGTAAACATGAGACTAAAAAAAATAAAATAAAAATTATAATGTTTGTCTCAACGTCTGTTTTGTCTTCATAAATTCATAATTTTCTTTTAATTAATTTTGTTGGTCAAAAATAAAATGCAGATTTTTAAATCTACTAATTAATTTTCTATAATAGTATCAATTTAATTGCTAGCTCACGTTGTTCTGTCATCGATTCCGTACCTCAGAGTCTTCAACTTAATTTATGAATTTAAAAAATTAAATAAAGTTGAGAAACAGAAAATAAAAATAAAAAAGACAAAAAAAAAAAAAAAAATTGTTTTTCTTTGGTGCAAAACAGACGTGTCACTTAACCACTGCAACAGCCAAACGATTCTTAAAGATATTAAATAAATGTAGATTGAAACCTCATTTTTTAATGAATTAAGTGTAATAAAAACTGTATTAAATTGTTAAGTTTAGAGTTGTAACTATGTTTTGTTAGGATAATCCACATGCAGAGAAATAATTAATAATGAAATGGTGGATAAAGTAGTACTTAAAAGTATACGATTTATGGCAGTTGTGGTTTGTTTTTATAATATATATAAAAATCATTTTTAAATTTTTCATTATTATTTTTTTCTTTGCTTTTTCCACTTTTTATCTATTTTTCCAATTGACGAAAATGCCCTCGAAAAGTATTTAAGGTACAAGCAGGTGATCATACAATGGAAAATACAATGATTTCAACGCGCACTAAAACTTAAATGTCAAATGGCATGGCTTCAACGCCGTACCAGCACATTTTTACATCTTTTGCTCGTGATGGTGAAATTGAATACGGAATACCGTCCATTTAGTGGTGCTGAACGAGTCAATTTATGACATTTCAAAACACTCATATCATGAGTCTAGGCCTGGATGATTTGTTTGGCATGTCATACTAAATAAATTTTTGTACCGTACACTTTTTTCTCGATTGGTTTTATCGTTATGGCCGAACACAACCAATTGTAACTTTCTACGGCCAAATGCCCCAGTCTGATTCGTTGTATATAAACATGTATGGATAATGGAATTAACAATATTGGTGGTGTCAAAATTTCGGCCGTCCGATTTTAAAAATAGCTTTAAGTTTTGAACTGATTGAATATGATGCTATCAAATGTGAAGTTGTCAATTAAAATTGTACAAGTAGTATGATTCTAGATAATGATTTAACGAGTGTTGATACCACAATTGGACCGAAAATTACAGATAGATATGCACGAATGTACGTACTCATACAATTGCAGGAAATGAATAAAGATTTTTTGTTAGTGGCATCTAATGAATGCAAGCCGAAAGCTGCAATTCCCACCTTCGGATTGGGCGGCGACAGCTTCTTCACAATCATCATTATATTATTTTAATACCCCACTCATATTTCAAGATTGGCTTGAATTCTTTTATATTTTCATTTTGTCAAACTATGGAAAGACTCGTGTCAACCAACAAGGCAAAACCTTGTCCATTTTGGAGTAATTTTAAAGGTATTAGATCAAAATCTTGTATAAATAGTTGAAAATAAAATTACATTCAAATATTAAAAAAGGGGGTTTTTGATGAAAGCAAGGGCTAAAGTATTTGGCAGTTCTCTTTACCAACAAATAAGGGTCCGTCTGATAGGTAAATATGGAAATGAATTCCAATTCCTTATTAGTTGGAAAATTTAAACTCATCAAACTCATAGGAATTCGTTTTCCATCAAAACAAAGAAAATGCAGTTTAAAGTGGTTGTACCTTGAAATTTGATTTTCATTTCCACATTGCAATCAAACGGTCAAAATGAAATTTGTTTTCCTCGAATATGACATTTTCCATGGAAAATGTGATAATCAAACATGGCCTAAGTGTAAAATATGTGAGAAAATTATATTCTCCTCCTGCAATAATGTTGGAATCGGAATAGCTCATTCCCAAGAAATTCTTGCTATCTTAAATCCCATATCTTCCCAACTTCTGTCTAGTGACCAAATGCAATTTACAGCCGCCCATTACTCTCCCTCCCTCAATTATTCTTCGAATATATACCTTCGACGGTAAATGGGATCGACATTGTTGTAATCACACACGATCATTCACTCTAAATGACGTGCAAAATCAAACTTGCCATACATAATTTCAAGTGAATACACCCCACTAAGAGACGCTGTAGTCGATGACTCAATTTATTGAGGTCGTTATGTGTACAAGAAAGATATTTGAACTCGTTTTATAAGTGAGTACAGAAATTTAGCTCTTCAGACGTGACTTACTCACAAATGTAGAAGTTACACAAGTAAAGAAATGTACGTTAAATTTTATTTTTTTATTTTTTTTACGTAGAAATTCGCAGTTACTACCCGTGAGTATACATTGGATAAACTTCGCTTCATATGTAGTAACCTACAAACCACACAGGAGAGATAAACTGCAATAAGCAAGCCCGGTGCCACGGCTCGACCGAGAAAGTGTTGGAAGGGAATTCGAACTCGAAACCTTCGATCTCCGCATTCACCTACTCCACCAACTCGACCATCCTTGAATTACTGATGAGACATACGAAAGTTTTACCTTTCAATTTGTCTGACTATAGTAAAATTGTGTTTTTTCCTTGCATATAATAATAGTTTAAAATTGCAAAAACGTGATTTTTTTATTGTACGTTTCTTTTGAAAATAAATTGTTCGTGCATCGCTCATTCCTATCACAAACAACTTGATTTCTTCATTTGCAGTCTGAGGTCAAATTATACTAAAGAGAACCTTCCAGATACAAGAAACTGCTGAACATGATTTCCCTTAAGCAACATTGTATATAAAAATTAAGTAACTTAAATCACTACTACCACAAAATATTAAAGCAAATTTTTGAATGGATTGGGGCCCCAATAATGGCATGTAAACAAATGATTTTTAACTGAAACAAATGATTGAAGTATTATACAAGCTTTAGCATCCAGCCATTGGAATATAAATGAATGGAAACGTAATATTGATTAGCAGTTTAGTTAACAAACACTAGACCTCATTATCATGTGCCTAATGCCACTCTTACGGTTATACAACGGTATCTTACGGCATTATATTAAACAAATCCATTAGGTCTAAGTCAAGAAAATATAAAATTGAGATAATATCTTACAGAGATCTTTGAGATCCATGTTCATAGTCACAGCTTACCAGAAAGAAGAGAAAAAAAAAAGGGGGGGAGGTAACATAAGTAGGTAAGTCAAATTACTGAGAGGTAAACAAAACAAATACTACCAACTCTACCGCTCTTCGCAATTCAAATATAAAAGACTACAAATGCTTCTTACCATAAATCTTTTTAACTGGGTGGGGAGCAGGAAGCATGTCGTAAGTCCCGGTTACATGGGAGTTTTTGTCAAGATGCTTCTGTGTTCTTCTGATTATAAAATCCCAACCTGCACATGCAGCAAGATTCAATTCAGATCAACCTGCAATCCTCCATGCTGATAATCATACATCAGATACAATCCTGAACAAAGATTTTTTATCCACAGCTTCCATTTCCATTTTCATTTTGTATGGTGTGAACAATTATACTCCACCAAAATCAACATACTGATATGTCTGTCTATAAGAAGTAAACATGTTGTCGTACTCTCAATAAGAATCATGATGACTATAGCTAGATCATTAGAATAGGATTTTAAAGCAATTACACGGAGTACAGCACAATCTAAAGAAACTGAAACTGAGGTCAATACTTTGATTGCGTCTTGAATCTTTCTACCAGAAAGTGATTTGATAAAATGAATGTGTCAACTGGCAGAAGAATTAACCTTAAATGGTAATATTACATAAACAATTACACATCTCAATGAAAATCCATGTAATCTAATATAGCTTTTAATAGGCAACGACTCCATCCCACTGAGACAATATTGTACGTCCACATGACAATAAATTTATTTCCTCCACTTCTATACATCTCCCATTCATTTGACTCCACTTTACATCTCCCATTCATTTGATTTGCACCCCTGAGGTATCAACTTTCCACACCCTGTGCGACTACAATCGAGACAAACATTCAAATGAGCCTCGTTATCACATGATGTCGAAAATGGAGGAGTATTCATGTAGGACCGACTAGTCGGGGATTTATCAACTATAATTTCTAAATTTTACTTTTGATATGGCAGCATAATATGAGAAATTACAGTGTTCATTAATTTTATGCTTAGATGACTAGGAAAAGTCGGGTTTTAACTTTTAAGATACAAAATTGCAACCAAAGGTTTGGAGCTTCAGGAGGGAAAGGATCAAAAAAAAAAAAGAGAGGGTTCAATAGGCTGTTATAGGTGTGTTAAACAATACCCTAGAAGATAACCATTCAGTTAGAGAGGTTTCAAAGTGTCCAAGGGATTAGGAAAAATCCAGGCATCACAAAAAGAGTTAGGATTGAAATCACGACACGATCCACATGGCATCAAAAGCACTGAAAGTAAACTAAAAGACTAAATTGATGAATGGCACAAGTAATTCTAAAGAGTACGATCCCTCCCATCCAACTAAGATGGACTCTGCGTTAGAAATAAAAAAACTCAACCATATATAAGTGGAGGAAAACAAAAATAAGGAATACGAAGCAAAAGCTTCTCAGACATTCCAAAAAGTTCACCAATTTACACAATTTTTAGGACAACAAAAATATAATTAACTGTGAAATATCTTGAAAGTACACCAATGCTGAACTTAAGAATGACGGTGACAACTATATCATGATAAACACTATGAGAGGTACAAAATTTGCTGGGAGAACTGAAAGAAACTGTACAGAGAAAATACTTGTATGCATGTCGCTGATGAAGTTACAAGTGAAAAGGCATATTGCAAGGTGAGGCTGCCAGCAAGTGAAGTAAGATTTAATGATAATTTTCAGCAGGAAAAAAAAATATTACTTGTGCGTCTTGAGAAACTTCATGTATGTTCTTATCTCTTCTTCTTCAACTTCTTAATTCTATCATCTTTTTTCAAGGAAGTCATATCCCTACTGGCCATTAATTTGTAATCTGCTGTCTTTTGCTCCTTCTCATCTCTATCTTTCCTCTTCCTCGTGGTACTGCAGGGACATTTTAAAAGCTTGTTTGGTTTAGATTTTTTGAAGGAAGAATTGATTTTGAATAGTGATATGATGGGAAATGTGTGGTTGAAAAAGAAGAAAAAAGTATTGATGTGATGTAAAATATTATTTTATTGAAGAATGTGTGGTTGAAAAATGAGAATTGATTTACTGTACAAGTAAAATATTAATTTATTGAAGTAAGTGTGGTTGAAAAATGAGTATTGATTTACTGTAGAATTGAAAAATTCAAACCAAACAGGCCCTAAATAATAGAAACTTTCAGTACAACATCGCAAAAATATGCTTATTCACAGAACATATACTTCCCATTACCGAGTTGACTACAAATTAGATCGTGACCTGTCAGCTTGAGACCATTCTTCCAAATTTGTATCTAACCATCGTGCACATCCCGTATTGGCAGCAACCAAAGATCCAGAAATGTGGAGTATCTCTTCGTCAAAGCTATAAGGACACAGAACATGATTGAATTCAACAAAAGCAACATAACACAATGAACAACTTTCCAAGACAGACTTTTGCAAATCTTTTTATGGTATTCTACAATATGCAGTCCTAGGATTGAACAAAATCAACCAAAGGCATAGTGGTGCTGAGAATTCTACAAGCAATGCACTTTTAAAATCTAAAAATCAAACATCGTACATTTCTTAGAACGTGCTCCTCGAAGGCTACAATTTACAATCTCAGCATCTATCTACTAACTTGGATGATGTAGCAGTATAAGATGGAAAATGCTCCAATGAAAAGATTAAGGTCCAAGTTCACAGTTAAAAGGTTGTGTGCTCATGCTTGATTAATCATGCACGAGCATTTACAGTTTCATGGTAATACATATTATGGAAGCATGGTATAATACGCATTAAAAATGCATGTAGTAGTTACTAGAGCTGTAGTTGGAGAAGAAAAATTTTATGGAGAAGGAATATGATACAAAAAATGTTGAGCTGTGGTAGAAGAATGAATTATAATCTCAGCACATAGATGAGAGAATAAGGACTAGAAGAGCGAGAGAGACGGCTTTTCACACATTTTGTCCTCACAAATCAAAGCAAACAATAAAATGCAGACAAAGAAGATCCACAACTACATCGTGAGCAATTCCACTGGAAATGTACAGCAACATTAGCACATTAAGGAGGCTGAAGCAGCTAAATGGCTCTCCAAAAAACAAAGCCTCATTCTGAAGACAGACACTGTGATTAAAATTAGGTATTTCAATGTGATCTTGGTTGTACTCAAAAGTAATTTTTAGAAATCCATAAATAATATGAAGTCAATTTTTATTCAACCTATTCCGTGTATATATTTTCACAAACAATTTAAGATTTTTCATTAGTGGGTTCTTTCCTTCTAAATCTAAATAAAATAGACTCAGAGAAAAATTAATTCTAATGTATATTCCTTTCCTAGAACATACAATAGCTCTACGAGTTATCATCCTTCTCAGCTTGGTTTAAGATGTGTATCAGTTTTAGAATTTTAAACCCCTGCTGTCATTTAATTATTAATTACGATATCGAGTAACTCATCAGGTCATATCTATCAATAATGAGTACAACTCACAATGTAGATTATCCCACAACACAAGCAAGATACAAACGAGTGGAAGAGTGTTGACCGTGAAATAAAAGAGACGTCTTTAATAATCACTAATATCAGAAAGTCCAGGTGTACAGAATGGTATACGGCTAATAATATGTGAAAAATTGCAATGCTGAATGAATGAGCTGCAAATTTTATGAAAAAAATTATTCAAGATACCTTTCATTTTAAAAAGAATGTGTACCAAATGCAAAAGTGCATATACGTATCGCAAACCTGCCCAAATTTTTCATACCCAGCAACTACAGAAAAGTAAACACAGTCCTTCGCAACTAAAAATATATGGTTTACCAAATTTGACATACAATGATGCTTAAACCTAGATTAACTCTGTGCTATATAGAATGCAACTGGTGAAAAATAACTAACTATATTCAGTTCATTTCACTAACTAAAACGATTAGTGGTTTTTTCCTTCAATGGAAACAGGTATCATATATGGAAAATCACATCCAATAGGCTCTAAAGCCTCATTTCAGACAAAGAACCTAGCAAATATTTCACCTCTTGACTAAAAATCGTATTATGGTTCCAACTTTGATCTTGTGTTTCTTGTGATGTCGGCTAACAAACACTTCATTACCACGTTTCTGCAGCAAAATGAAAATATACAAAAATTCAATAATATTGCATTATCCAAAACACTATGTTAGCTAATACAGGATTGGTAAGGACAAGAGACTCACAACTTTATACTTAAATTCATCGCGAATGTCTTCATCTGCCATAACAGCAGATGAAAAACCAAGAATCACAGCATGAATCGACTGTCTACTAATTTTAACTACCTCTCCTTCTGCAAAAAATGACAAGTGAAAAGAAGAGAGTATCAACAAACTCATCCAATTTACATAGTCCTTAATCCTTATTTAATTAAAATTATTCCACTTTCCATCAAAATATTTAAAATTTACATTAGCGTGAAACTACCTAAAAGCATATTAGGCTTGGGACTGAAAAGCAACAATTTTGCTTTTAACCTCACACCAAGATACGGATGAATTCCAGGAAGAATCTTTGCCAAATTACTTCGCACATTTGGATCATACGCCAATACAACACCATCAAACGTCTCATTGTATCTATAAGGACAAGAAACAAATTCAAACAAACAAAACACTCAAATTCAAATATTAATACAAAAGGAAACAAATAAAGAAATCAGTTTATAGTACTTTATACCCAAAAGCATTAATTTTTACATTCTAAAGGAACTTGAGTTTTGTTGAGTTTGGGTACAAAGAAATTATTTTATTATACAAACAAAGCACTGGAATTTATATTATTGGATTAAATAATAATAAGCAGCAGCTCGAGCAAGCAGCAGCTCGAGCAAGCACCTAAAGCTCACCTACTCTCGCAGCACTATAATCTCTATCCGAATTGTATCACTCACACCACCTACTCACAAGACATGCTGAAAACCCATATATATGGACGGCTGAAGTCGGTTAATCAACCATGGCAATGAAGAAAGCATTGCCTTTAAAGACTCTAAATTATTCCCTCCAGTCGGGTAAGAATAAGAATCCAGAAAATGGAAAACAAATAATAAAAGGAAACGATCTAGTGCATAGGAGAAGGGGTACTTGAAAAATTACGTGAAGAGGAGAGAGCTTAGCTCACGGAGGATAGCATCGTTGACGCATTTGGCCATAGATGGATGTAGATACACCACCAAATTCGCTTCGCATTCTTTCAATCCCTCCATCGGAATAATTATAATTGCACAATTAGATGTTAGGGTTTTTGTGTTTAGGAGATGAAATTGTGAAAACCATCAAAAACCCTAATTTGCCTATGCTGGACGGCTGAATGAAATGCGACCCTTTTTTGATATTGGGCTAAAGCCCATTAAATCCATTGATGTACAAATCTCCAGATTTGGGCCGTTTGGCTTTCATTGGTATGGTCCACTCACGACTCAAAACAATACATTTCTAAGGCATTTATTTTACACCATTTCAAAAATGCAAAATCAAGTTTCAAAATTCAAAAATCAGATTTTTTAATTTTTTTATTTAACAAATAATGAATTATCAAATAAATTTATTATTAAATATTTAATTATGATATAATATAATTACCCCACCCCACCTCCACCACCCTTATCG